>SPJY01016799.1:319540-357931 GCA_005191435.1 Raddia distichophylla
CGATATCTTAAGTCATGTAGTGTAATGCAAGTATGGTTTTGGTTTTGCTGTTCGTCTATAGGACAAGGATACGCCCTGACGGCTGTGACTTTCGTGAAGGTTTTTTTTTTGAACTACATTTCCCTGAAATTTCGGTTTGTTGTTTGTCCAATGAGGAAACAAAAACGAGTACACTTTTATGCTTTGTTATGATGAGCTGATGATGGGATAAAATTTGAGCCTATGAGCGTATTATTACTCACATGATCTACCCTTTTGACAGGATTTGTTATTCCATTCTTTTGGACTATGAATGCATATTTTTGTGGTGAGATCGAAGCATAATTTGAATCGAAGTGATTCAAACCATCAGTATCATGTAATATTCATTGATGTGATTTGAACCATTTATGTTCATGACATAGTTCCAATTATGAAGATTTTACAAAATTATGCTTACTGTTAGAGGTTGGTGTCCTATGACACTTAGGCCCTGTTTGTTTGAGCTTCTAGCCAGCTTTTAGCCTCAAAAGCCAGAAGCTCAAACAAACAGTCAGCTTTTGAAACCCCTTCAAAGAAGCCAAAAGCCACCAAAAGCTTAATTTGTACTGCGATATGAGCTTTTTTCAGAAGCTAGTTTTTTGTGGCTTTTTTCAGAAGCAGCTTTTAGAGAAGTTACAGCTCAAACAAACTGGGCCTTAAATTACTTGATTGTATGATTAAACTAAGTTTGACCGCTTTGACTAATGGCATCTCAAACTGATGATGGAAGCTAGATTTGAGAAGTTTATCTTGTGCTCTTGAGATCGACGAGAAACAAATACAAAAGTCAAAGCGTAAAAAATGATATGTCAAATAATTTTAGCAAAAAAGTTGTGTAAAACATGGTTATGTATAAGATTTTGGATGCGGCTATGCCACACTCTATAGTATGGGTATGTCTATCATGTCTTGATAGCATAGTGCATGGGCCACCACATTAGGATCTCACCATCTTCTACTTATGTGGGCCTACAAATTTGCACACCCTCGTCCTGCCATCTTATATCAACTTCCTTATTGTTGGACTGGTCACTATGCCCAATATTCCAAAGGTGATGAGAAGTATCAAATATCATATTAATTAAGTGTTAGATAGGATCGGACTGCAAGTATTGTAGAGTACCATGCATCATTGATTATTGAGTATACTAGTTAAATTTCAAGCACGAGGTGTCACTGAGTCTTGTGTATTATTGAATTACAAATATCATCGACATCGAGTATCTACTGATGCAAAAAGTGGCCAAGACGGCACCAAAAAATAGAGTTCTAAATGTGCCAATCAATTTGACCTGTAAATTGACAAGGAAACTTTAAATTCCTAATCAGTTTATGGCCATATTAGTGCAACTATAGACAAATATAGGCCAAATTCTCCATCTCGTATAACTTCGTATAATGTATGCTATACGAAGTTATTACGAATACAGAGAAGGGAACACGAAGATGCTGCCAGCGATGTTCTTAGCAAAGAAGAGCGGCAACAGCAGACGCACCGAACATAAATGAGTCGGAAAAGGAATTGAAACGGGAAGATACATAGCGCAGTATCTTAGTATGAACTACGGACTACGGTGCGCTCATCCAAACAAAGTGGAAAAAATATCACCGAACAAATTAATCCGTGTAACTTTTCCTGCCACGATGCACGGGGGGCGATGTAGGAAGGAAAGCGATTATCACGCCGACGAACACAACGACCGTGCACGGCCCCGTCAAGCGTGCCACCTGCCACCCACACAACACAACGCAAGCCCCCAACTCCAACAAGCATTGCCTCTCTCTCTGTCTCACCATCTCCCGTGTCCCGTCCCGCATTAAGCCAAGACGAAGGCACCACCTCCAAAATCTCCGAAGCTCTCGGTTGATCGCCGCCTCGACATTCCACACCCACCCACCGTCCCACGGTCCCACCCACGCTTGCTCCGTCTCCGCCCATGTTGCGCTGGCGCTTCCTCCGCCGCGCCGCCTTCACGGCCGCCGTGGGCGGGGTCCTCTACGCCGCCATGACAACGGAGGAGCCCTCCCAACCCAAGCCCCTCGTCCTTGACGGCCACCTCGCCCTTGTCCGCGCGCACCCGGGCCTCCGTGACCTCAACGCCCTCCTCACCCCCGCCTCCTTCCTCATCGACGCCACCCAGGCGCTCCTCTCCGGCGCTCTCCGGACCCCGCCCTTCAGCCGCGCGGAGCACCGCCGCAACCGCGCCTTACTCTCCGACAAGATCTTGTCCGCGGAGTCGGAGGGCAACAAGAACATTGCGGCCTGGGCCCGGCTCCAGGGGGCCATCCTCGACGCCCGCGACGGCTGCCTCGACGACGCACTCGACGAGTGCGTCCGCCTGACCGAGGAGGACCCATGCAACATCGCCTCGCGCGTCAGTGCTGCCGCCCTCTGCCATGACCTGGGCCGCCCCGAGGATGCGGCCCGGTGGCACGGTGCCGTGTCCAATCTCTCTGAACGCAGCAAGTTGAATTTCTTGAGAGCCTTCCTGACCGCCAGGCTCGGCTGCCCGCCGCCCGCCATGGCTGGCGCCGACGCCGAGAAGCTGTTCGCGGTGGCGGCGCTGGGGATGCTCGAGGCCGCCATGTGGTGCGTGTTCAAAGACGCGGACCTGCTTCCAGGTGTTGGCGTCGATGGTTTACCTGCGACGCGTTGTGGCGAAGAACTTGCGCAAGGATCATGCGCTGGAGGACGCCATCCCAAGCTAGGTGAGTATGTTTCTCTCATCATGCTGGGACTGAATGATCAGGTGTTATTTTTGAAAATTTCGAATGATCTGGTGTTTTTTTTTAAAAAAAATTGAATGATCAGATCAGGTGTTAGTAGTCACCAACAAGCGTTGCTTGGCAGATTGAGTCTTATGGTATCATGGATTGACTCACAGGGGCGGGCCCAGTAAGGCCCAAAGGTGTACAGATGTACACCCAAATATTTTGGCAAAAAAATTTTAGTTAGTATGGCCCAGCCCAACTCCAGCGCCCAGTTCACTAGCCCAGCGCCCAGCAGGAGCAGAGTTTCAAGCCACAGCCCACTTGGCCACTTCCCCTCCTCTCTGCCTCTCGTGGTCTCCCCTCTCGGCCTCCCCTCTCCTCCCGACGCCACGGCCAGGCCCTCGCGGGCTCGCCTGCAGCTGCTGGTCGCTGCCGCCCGTACGCGCCCGTCGCTGGTCGCCCGCCTCGCCGGTCGCCGCTTCGGCGCCTCCCCTCCTCGGCTCCTCCCCTCAACGGACAACGGCGCGTGGGACAGCAGCCTGGCAGGAGCAGCGCGCCGTCGCCGCTAGTCTACAGCGGGCGGCTGCCACCGCTGCCGGCGCCCCGGCCGGCCGGCCCCGACGACCGGCTCCTCGGTTCCTCCAGTCCTCCTGTTCTCAAATCTCAAGGTAATTTAACCGTCTAACCCTTAAGTCCCTAACCCTAATCCAGTAATCCTCCGTTTAGATACTTAGCAAATAAAAATCTTAATAGAGATTTTGGGCATTGAGATTTCAGTGCTGTTATGGAGGGCTCAAAAATCTTAATATAGATGCTTGTTAAAACTAATAAAAGTGTCACTTTTGAGCTTGTTTATAGACTTCTTAAATTGGTGCTAATTCTTCCGATGGCAACAGCTAGTGTTGAGAGAGTATTTTCTTCAATGTCATATGTGAAGAATAAGTTAAGAAACAAAATGGGAAGCCAATACATGAATGATTGTTTGGTCACATTTATTGAGCGAGACTTCTTTTGGCGAGTTGATGATGAGACAATTATATCTAGATTCTAAAATATGAAAGATCGTAGAATTGTATTGTAATTTTGAACTTTACTATGTAATTTCTTTATTCTACTCGAGAATTGTCGTTATTATGAACAATTTATATTTTAATGTCACCATTGCAAAAATTGTATTGTGATGTTGTCGTTGTGATTTTTCAAATCTCGCACACCCAACTTCAAAAACTGCGCCCACCACTGTTGACTCATCTACTATTGTTGTGCCACTTTGAGGTCAATGTCTATCCAATACTTCTCGAATCCAAATAAAATCACAACAGTTATGCATCTACCTATTAAGCAATAAACACTTTTTTGAACAAAATAAGCAATCAACACTCTAATTGGTAGGTGGCTTATTAGGATTCAGGGGACTGATTCACAAAATTTGTTTTAGTATTTTACTAATCGAGTTGAGAATAATTGCCTACTGCAGAATAACTCTGCTGTATACTTGTATTTTTTTGAAAGAGGGGCAAGAGAACCGCCGTCTTATTTCATTAATAAGCAGGAGAAAATAAAAGAAAAACCCATGCGAACATGGGGTACAACCACAGCGTTCCGCTGCAACTTTGGACAAAACCAGACACACCTCCGGCCAGCGCTGGGAACACCACCTAAGAAGGAAAAAGAAGGGAAGCAGCCCCCCGCTGCCACCTAGGCCAACGGCCGAAAAGGAACGAGAGATACAGGAGAGGGAGTAGAGGAAACAACACCAACACTCACATAGCGACGAAACGACTCCTAGAGCAGCAAACCCGACGAAAACCCATAGCGTAAGACGGCAACCACGACACCTCCAACAAGGTAACGACGGGAAGAACCCACCTCGTCGCAAGACCGCTAGGGTTTTCACCCAAAGCAGGGAAAGGTCCGAAAGGTGATGCCTCCAACGAGGGAACGACACCAAAGGTGACGCCAACACCAGCCCAAAAAGGCAGGGCTTTCGCCCAAGACCTGCCCTACTAGTGCACAAGGGGGAGGCCGCCGAAGGTCAAGAGCACCAGAAGAACCGAGCCACTAGCCGAAGACGCAGAGTTGGAAAACGAGCACGAATGCCGCCTCCTGATGCGAAAGACGCCGCCCACGCCACCCGACACCTCGGAGAAGGGAAGAGTCAAAACGACGGGGACAAGACCAGGTCAAGAGGCAGAGAACGGGGACGTCGCCAAAGAAAGGTCATCCGCCAACGCCGCTGGAGAGGGGACACCACGCCTGGTGTCCTGCGCACGGGAAGCGAAGGAGACCAGACGCCTCGCCACCGAGGCGACGCAAGCCGAACCCCGGCACTAACCCGGAAAACGCCAACCTAACCATCGAGCACCTCGCAGGGAGGGGAGGGCAAGGAGGCGAGGATGGGACTAGGCTAGAGACAGAGGTCGCCGCGCCGCCAAAGGACAGGCAACGGCCCACCACACCACCACGGGAGGAGCCGAGAAGACGCCGAACACACGCCCTGGAGCCCACCTGCTCCGTCTACTTCGGTCAGGTACCGAAGCAGACCCCCCAAGCGGCCTCCACTGAGGCGGGCTCAGGGGGAGGGGGAAGATGGAAATGATGCCGGTGCCGAGCTCTGCCGAGCTACGAGGCCACCGAATCCACGACCCTGGAGCACGCCCACTCCGACCGCTCCGGCCAACACACCACAAAATCTGGGCCTCCTGCCTAGCCTCACACAGAGCGGTCCCCCCGAGGCGGTCTCCGCCGAGACAGGCCCAAGAGGAGGGGAAGAAGGAAGAAGAGGAAAAGCTGGCGCCGAACTCCACCACAGTGCGCAAAGGTGATGACACAGAGGAGATGAGGAAAGCCGCCACCACGACCAGGACCGAAGGGGAGGTCACCAACCGCTGGGAAGGAGGTGGCCATCGAGGAATTGGGAAGACGGACCGAAGGGGAGGGGGAGGGCGAGGGTGCCGCCGACGAAGTGGGAGGCAAGGGAAACCGTCCAGTGGCCATGTTCCACGAAGAATGGAGTGGACAGGAAGCGTCGGTTGTCACCACCGCCGGGCATCATCGGACGCCAACGCCAGTCGCCGCCAAAGGGCCCGCAGGAGCAGCGTCGCCAAAGGGCCCGCAGGAGCAGCGCCGCCTCGACTCTGAGAAGGCGGCACGGCTAGGCGCCCCCGACCCAGCCCGTGCCAAGGTAGGAGATGGAGGAGAGGGGCCACCGCCGCCACCCTCGGCCGGAACAGGTGCTAGGAAGCCACCGCCGCCTGCCAACGAGAAGGGAAAAGAGGGGCCGGGCCACCGGGCGCCGCTGGACCCGCGCGAAAGCAGGTCGTCACCAACGGGCGCCGCCGTGCCGAGGATCGGAGGGAGGGGACCTTGGCCTGAGCGCGGATCTGAGGACGAGGAGGCCGAGGCTCGCCGGCCACGGGCGCCGCCCGGCCCGCGCCGAGGGGAGCTCGCCGTGGAGGTATGCGCCGCGCCGAGGAGGAAGGATGTCGTCGCGGCCGCGCTGGGAGGGCAGAGAGGGGAGGCGGTGCCGCCCGTCCTGGCCTGCCCGCGCCGAGGGGAGCTCGCCGTGGAAGTTAGGGTGCTGCCGTTGCGCCGCGCCGAGGAGGAAGGACGTCGCGGCCGCGTTGGTGGAGCAGAGAGGGGAGGCGCCGCCACCCGTCCTGGCCCGACCCGCGCCGAGGGGAGCTCGCCGTGGAGGTTGGGGTACCGCCGTTGCGCCAGATCTGCTCCAGATCTGACTGGAAGGAAGATTGAGAGAGAGGAGGAAGGAGGCCATTGGAGGATGACGAGGGAGGGAGATGGGCCGCCGCCGAAGCTGGCGGCGGCCGGCGGTGCGCGGAGGGCTTGCAGCTGGCGGAGGCGGCTTTCTCCCCCGAGCCGCCTCAAGCGAGACGGCGCGGGGTCGTTTTTTCGACCTCTGTATACTTGTATTCATTGTGATGAGATTATGTTACACCATGGTTTTGCTAGGGTGGTATCAGAAGACCAGTTACATTTGATAGTCGTTTATATAGCTAATGGAGCTTCTTCATCGTGTATATACATACATCTAATCATGTTTTTGCTTACTATTCTAGCAATACATGATACACATCGTTAACAAAAAATAGGAACTCAGTATTACATATATGCCTTTTCTTTATCGCTGTTCAGGATTGATAGAAACTAGGATCGAGCTACTGCATACCTGAAAACTGTCTGTAGTACAGAGCTGCATACTACAAAGTAGTATCAGCGATTTATTTTCCTTTTCCTTTATAGAACGATGATACTTGTGGAGATACCACATTACACATATGTACAACTAGAAACTCAGTCTATCGATCCCTTGCTCCTTTTGTGGACCGCGCGCAACATGGGAAAAAACCATCGGAGCATGTTTTATGGATTGCAGAATGCATGGCCAACTTGTTCTGCTGCTCTTTGTTTATTTTTCTTATCTTGGATGTAATGGCATATATATACTGTGATCGAGCTATTCCCTGTGCTTTACTACAGACTAAAGGAACATATTATTGTTGTTGTTTTAGGTGGCTATCTTCAGAAAGCTACCCACTGGTGAAGGCAAGATTAACACTGAATCGGTGATCACTTGTTAACCATGCGACACTGCTAATTAGGAAATGGTGAACGAAATTTTCAGCCGATATCTTAAGTCATGTAGTGTCATGCTAGCATGGTTTAGGTTTTGTTGTTCGTCTATAGGACAAGGATACGCCCTGACAGCTGTCACTTTCGTGAAGGTTTTTTTTTGAACTACATTTCCCTGAAATTTCGGTTTGCTCTAATTGGTAGGTGGCTTATTAGGATTCAGGGGACTGATTCACAAAATTTGTTTTAGTATTTTACTAATCGAGTTGAGAATAATTGCCTACTGCAGAATAACTCTGCTGTATACTTGTATTCATTGTGATGAATTATGTTACACATACCATGGGTTTTGCTAGGGTGGTATCAGAAGACCAGTTACGTTTGATAGTTCTTTACATAGCTAATGGAGCTTTTTCATCGTGTATATACATACATCTAATCATGTTTTGGCTTACTATTCTTACAATACATGATACACATCGTTAACAAAAAATAGGAACTCAGTGTTACATATATGCCTTTTCTTTATCGCTGTTCAGGATTGATAGAAACTAGGATCGAGCACTGCATACCTGAAAACTATCTGTAGTACAGAGCTGCATACTACAAAGTAGTATAAGTGATTTATTTTCCTTTTCCTTTCTAGAACGATGATACTTGTGCATTGGAGATACCAAATTACACATATGCACAACTAGAAACTCAGTCTATCGACCCCTTGCTCCTTTTGTGGACCGCAACATGGGAAAAAACAATCGGAGCATGTTTTATGGATTGCAGAATGCATGGCCAACATGTTCTGCTGCTCTTTGTTTATTTTTCTTATATTAGATGTAATCGCATATATATACTGTGATCGAGCTATTCCCTGTGATTTACTACAGACTAAAGCAACATATTATTGTTGTTGTTTTAGGTGGCTATCTTCAGAAAGCTTATACCCACTGGTGAAGGCAAGATTAACACTGAATCGGTGATCACTTGTTAGCCGTGCGACACTGCTAATTAGGAAATGGTGAACGAAATTTTCAGCCGATATCTTAAGTCATGTAGTGTAATGCAAGTATGGTTTTGGTTTTGCTGTTCGTCTATAGGACAAGGATACGCCCTGACGGCTGTGACTTTCGTGAAGGTTTTTTTTTTGAACTACATTTCCCTGAAATTTCGGTTTGTTGTTTGTCCAATGAGGAAACAAAAACGAGTACACTTTTATGCTTTGTTATGATGAGCTGATGATGGGATAAAATTTGAGCCTATGAGCGTATTATTACTCACATGATCTACCCTTTTGACAGGATTTGTTATTCCATTCTTTTGGACTATGAATGCATATTTTTGTGGTGAGATCGAAGCATAATTTGAATCGAAGTGATTCAAACCATCAGTATCATGTAATATTCATTCATGTGATTTGAACCATTCATGTTCATGACATAGTTCCAATTATGAAGATTTTACAAAATTATGCTTACTGTTAGAGGTTGGTGTCCTATGACACTTAAATTACTTGATTGTATGATGAAACTGAGTTTTGACTGCTTTGACTAATTAACGGCATCTCAAACTGATGATGGAAGCTAGATTTGAGAAGTTTATCTTGTGCTCTTGAGATCGACGAGAAACAAATACAAAAGTCAAAGCGTAAAAAATGATATGTCAAATAATTTTAGCAAAAAAGTTGTGTAAAACATGGTTATGTATAAGATTTTGGATGCGGCTATGCCACACTCTATAGTATGGGTATGTCTATCATGTCTTGATAGCATAGTGCATGGGCCACCACATTAGGATCTCACCATCTTCTACTTATGTGGGCCTACAAATTTGCACACCCTCGTCCTGCCATCTTATATCAACTTCCTTATTGTTGGACTGGTCACTATGCCCAATATTCCAAAGGTGATGAGAAGTATCAAATATCATATTAATTAAGTGTTAGATAGGATCGGACTGCAAGTATTGTAGAGTACCATGCATCATTGATTATTGAGTATACTAGTTAAATTTCAAGCACGAGGTGTCACTGAGTCTTGTGTATTATTGAATTACAAATATCATCGACATCGAGTATCTACTGATGCAAAAAGTGGCCAAGACGGCACCAAAAAATAGAGTTCTAAATGTGCCAATCAATTTGACCTGTAAATTGACAAGGAAACTTTAAATTCCTAATCAGTTTATGGCCATATTAGTGCAACTATAGACAAATATAGGCCAAATTCTCCATCCGGAACACATCCGTCTGATTCCTGATGACATGCATCCTTCAGCTATTTTCCTCCGTCGGCTTTTGGCTTTCCTCAAGAAATCGTAATGGACTATTTTCTAGTGTCAACATATGCCCCATTTTCGTGATATGAATATCATATTGATAAAAATCTATCTGCAAGCCGATCATATCATTGCCCGGGATCCCATTTGGTCATCAGATCTCTTCTAATATATCACAATATTTCATGATATGGCACATTTCCCGAAGGGGTGCACCACTTTTGCAAGGGCTTGATGCCATTGCCTATAAATATGTGACCCACCTCACCATTCGTACGTTTTCCGTGAGACCGTGACCAACGCACTCCGTCTTGACTTCTGTGCTAATCGACTTCTTCAGCCTTGCGCAACTAGTTGCACCATGTCTCACCGAATCATCCTAATCCCTTCTGTGGAACATGGGTATAGATTAGGCCTAATAGGTGATCCTGATCCTAAAATTCTTATCTCCGAAGACGTACGTGCTGCGTCTTCCTTTAAATTGTACAAGTTTTTTGTACAGATTTTTGTTTAGATGGATAAAAAACAGCTTCTGTTCATGGCCACTGTTCTTGCTGGACGGAAAGATTGGCTTATTAAAATGCAATCGGCAAAGAAAGCTGAATTGGAACGAGTAGGAATAGCCGATCGTATCATTCTTTCTTTCCACTGCCAGTGTGACGGGTCCAGCGAGGAAAGTCGAAGCGAAACGGCAAGGCACGTCCAAATGAAGGAGCTAAAGCTGCATTCCAGGAAGAGGTGCTCTGGAGTTTCTAGGTTCCTCAGGCAGAGGGGGCAGAAGTAAGCGTTGGGCAGTTGTCTTCGTAATAGTGCATCGGCTGTCCATATCCTTCTGGCCAGAAGCAACCAGACAAAGAACTTGCATTTGGATGGGGCCCATATCCGCCAGACCCTACGCTGCGGGGAGAGCTCACGACGGCCAATGAATTGCATGTTGTAGGCAGTTTTCACGGAGAAGCGCCCGTCTGTAGAGAAACGCCATGTGATCAAGTCATCTTTGAGTGGCGTCAACGACGCCTGAGTGAGGTGGAGGAGAAGTTGGACAAGTTCACTCACAAGGGAGGGATCCATATTGCGCCTTAGGTCGATTAGCCAGTTGTTATTCTCAAGCGCCTCCATGACGCTTCGCCCTTTTATGGTGGAAGCCCGAAAGAGCCGCGACGCTAGTTCCTTTGGCGACGAGCCAACAAGCCAACTGTTCTCCCAGAAGGATAGCAAGGACCCATTCCGAAGCGTAACTGAGCATCCGGCACGAAGGAGAGCTGCATCAGCCTCTGTGGGAGGGTCTAGTGAGCCCACCCAAGGCCTAGAGGGCGACGTCTTGTTGAGCCACAGCCGGCGCAGCCGAAGGGCTTGACTAAAGCGGGATAAGTCCAAAACCCCAAGGCCCCCGAACTTGGTAGGCGAGCATACCAGGCCCCAGTTGACCCTGGGTGGAGTCCCCATGATAGCAGATCCGCTCCAAAGCTATACTTTTTTTTATTTGGTCAATTTTCTTAATGACCGAGGTTGGGGAGGGGGGTGATGACGGAGAGAACATAGGTCGGTAGGGCCGAGAGAACCGCTTTGAGCACGGTAAGCCTCCCTCCTTTAGACATGAGACGACCCCTCCAGCCTGCCAGCCGATTTTTGATTTTGTCGATGAGGGGCTGAAAGTGAACGTGTCGTGGTCTTCTGATGGAAAGTGGGATGCTCAAATATTTAATGGGGAAGGACGTCCTTTCGGCTGGGAAGTCATGCAGGATGGTGTCGAGGTCCAGACTGTTGCATCTGATGGGGACAACGTGGGACTTAGAAAAGTTTGTTCGATGGCCGGAGATGTTGTCAAACGCCTGAAGGATGCACGCCAAGGTGGAGACATCAGTCTGGGTCGGCTTTAAGAAGATGGCGGCATCGTCAGCGAATAGTGAGACTCGACAGTTGTCTTGGAGGCCGCGGATTGGTGAGAGGGCACCTTCGTCAATGGCCCGTTGGAGAAGGGCCACCAACGGTTCAATGGCGAGGTCGAAGAGGAGGGGGGATAGCGAGTCCCCTTGTCGCATGCCTTTGGTATGGTGGATGATATCAGTGGGACAGCCGTTGAGGAGGACCCTTGAGGAAGTGGATGCGAGAGTCAGCGAAATCTAGTCTCGCCAACGGGGGCCAAAGCCGCGCGCACGAAGATTGTCGAGGAGGTAGGCCCAGGAGACTGAGTCAAAAGCTTTTTCGAGGTCCAGTTTAAGGAATAGGGCTGGCGTGCCGGAGGGGTGAAGAGTTTTGGCGCAACCCTGAACCAATAGGAAGTTATCTTGTATGTGTCCTTTCTTGATGAATGCGCTTTGGCAGGGTGAGATGAGCCCATCCATGAAGGGGGCCAGCCTCAAAGAAAGGATTTTGGTAAAGAGCTTTTCCAAACTATGGATAAGACTGATGGGGCGGTAGTCTGAGGGACTCGCTGGGCCGTCTTTCTTCGGTAGAAGAATGATGTGGGCGCAGTTTAGGGATTGGAAGCCGGGAGCATCAAGGCGAAATAGGCATTGCAGCGCTCCAAGCAGGTTAAAAGATATGTGGTCCCAGCAAGTCTTGTAGAATTTCCATGTGAAGCCATCTAGGCCAGGGGTCTTCTCATTCGGAAGGGAAAAAATCACCTGCTTGAGCTCGTCGAGCGAGAGGGGGTCCTCAAGAGAGGAGAGATCCAAAGTAGGCAGGCCCAGGAAGTTCCAGTTGAGGGATCTGCTCGTTGAAACCAAATTTTGGGTTGCGCCTTCCCCGAAAATGGAGCTGAAGTGAGAATGTAGGACGTCGGCCTTGTCTGCGAATTCATTGTGAGTTCCTGAGGGGCTTTGCAAGGATTGAATGTGATTCTTCCGGCGTCGGCTGTTTGCCCTGAGGTGGAAGTAACTCGTGTTGGCGTCTCCCAGCTTAAGCCAATAGAGACGAGATCGCTGCTTCCACATTATTTTGTCGATGACACTCAGCCCAAGGATACGATTCTTTAGTGAGCGGCGCAGGTCAAGCTCACCTTGAGATAACAACCGAGATTCCATGGCCACGTCAAAGAGACGGATAACCTCAGAGGCCACCGCCAGCTGTAGCCTGGTGTTTCCGATGTGAGTACGGCTCCAGGTGCGCAGGGCGGAGGCCGTGCGAGAGAGCTTCAGCTTGAAACGAAGGAGAGGGTGGGTGGGCATGTTGTTGTTGTTTTCTCCGCAGGCTTGCTGAACAACCTCCGAGAAGCCTGGCATCCTTGTCCAGAAGGATTCGAATCGAAAGCGTCTAGGTGGGCGAGGCGTCCACTCGGTGGTAAGTAGGAGGGGGCAGTGGTCCAAGGCAGTGGATGAGAGCGGTAATGAGCATGATGGGAAGATCATTTCCCAATCGGGGTTGCAGAATGCTCTATCAATTCTCACGAGGGTTGGCCTGGACTGCTCGTTGCTCCAGGTGAAACGACGTCCGGAGAGGTGGATCTCTTTTAGGTTGGAGTTGTCGAGGGTTTCCTTGAAACGAGTCATAAGCCGACGATTGAGGTTTAGATTGTTCTTGTCATTTGCTTTGTAGATCGAAGTCGCCGAGAATTAGCCATGGGGAAGCAAAGAAGTTGCCGATGGTTTCAACTTCCTTAAGAAAAGCCACTTGCTTTGTAGATCATATTGAAGTCGCCGAGGATTAGCCATGGGGAAGCAAAGAAGTTGCCGATGGTTTCAACTTCCTGAAGAAAAGCTTCCTTCTCAGAGTCACTCGTCGGGCTGTAAACAGTGGTTATGGCCCAATTTGATTGGCCATCCAGGTTGGTTACCTTCGTGGAAACGGAGTGTTGTAGGATGAGCGGGTCGGAGAGTTGGAGAAGGGAGTCGTCCCAGAATAGGAGGATTCCACCCCTGGAACCTGTAGAAGGGAGTTGCTGGCAGCCCCTCATCCTATAACACATATCTCCATTAGGGTCTGGTGGTAGGGGTTGGAGAGTTTGGATTCTTGGATCGCTAGGATGGAGGGGGAATGGTCTCCAACTAGCGCGGCCACGATGTCCCGCTTTGCAGCAGAGTTGAGTCTGCGAGCGTTCCAGTTGAGGATCTTCATTGGGCGGGACGGAGGCGACACTGGAATGAGTTACCCAAGCCGGGTTGTCGAAAACGCCTAGGTGGAGCTAGGGTGAACCGCGCGCAGGCGGTTCCGCTGGACAGGTAGACCGAAACCCATGCAGGGGGACTAACCTGGGGCGCACCGCACGCAGACGGTTCAAGCAAGGGAGAAAAGGTAGATGCCACACGCAGGAGGCAAAGGGGGAACAAGCCCGACCTACCACTCGTAGGTGGATGAAACACTAAAGCTACGGCCACACGCAGGTGGCAGGGATGATACAAGCCCACATGCGGGTGGAAAAAGCCGAAGGGTGTACTAATCATCGCGAAGAGTAGACACTGGAGCGCAGGGGTCAGGGGGCGAGGCTAAGAGGCAGCCACGCACTCCTCACCCGCATCTGGACCGACGGCGGAAAGGTCCAGTGTAGGGCGGGCAAGTCCACAATCGTCAGCCACGGTGACGAGTGTGTTGTCATCAAGCAGGCCGATGGCGAACAGGGACTGCAGCTGAGCAGCGAGGTCGTCCATGGACGAGGAGTGAGGGATGCCCAATTTGCGGGCAAGGAGGCCCTGCGCCCTTCGAATGGCGGGGACAGAGGACCCACCACCAGCAAATAACGGCCTCCCGAAAGCCAATCTGGAGCTGCGGCGAACAGGGGTGGTACGCATAGGGCTCGGGCGCCTAAGTGGAGGTGAGGGGATCAATGGGGCGGGGAAAACCACAATGGCCCTAGAGAGGAGAGACAGAGCTGGGGTGAGCGGTGCCAACTCAGGCTCTAGGGACATAGGGTCAAACCTGATCACCTCAGGGGAAGCAAAGTAGAGTGTGTCAAGGCAGAGTGGGTCCAACATGCCAACAACAGTGCAAGGCCCCAAGAAGATGGGCCGGCTGCAGCCTATCGGGTCCCCCCCAAAGGATGGGAGGCCTAGCGCGCAAGAAGTAGGCATGGGGCCCAGTGCTGCAGTGACGGGCGAGGTGCTCTTGTGGGCCGAAGCAGCGGTGCGGGCAGAGGCAAGGCCTTGGACGGGCCTTGGCGCGGCGAGGCTTCCGGGCTATGGCGTTAATCGGCACATAGGTTCGCGTGCAGGAAGCTGAAGGGTAGGCGAGGTTGAATCGCACCCCCGGTAGGCGACTGACCACACAAGGGAGTTCGACAGTTGGGTAGGGTCCACTGTCGTGGTGAGTGAGGCCACACTGGTGGTCAGCGCTACCACGTCTGCAGCGACCACATCCCCCTCTAGCGTGGGGTTTGGGAGGGACGCGCAACAGGTGTGTCGGCCGCGGAGCCTGCGACGGCGTTGGAGACGAAGCCACGATGGGATGAGCGCGTGCGGGACCGCGAACGTGACGTGCCCCGACGAGTAGGGGTGCTTGAGGTCGAGGGCGAGCGATGAGAAGCACGCAGACGCGCGCGGGAGTGGCGTACGTGCTGCGTCATCCTTTAAATTGTACAAGTTTTTTGTACAGATTTTTGTTTAGATGGATAAAAAACAGCTTCTGTTCATGGCCCACTGTTCTTGCTGGACGGAAAGATTGGCTTATTAGAATGCAATCGGCAAAGAAAGCTGAATGGGAACGAGTAGGAATAGCCAATCGTATCATTCTTTCAATAGGTGATCAGTGCATCGACGAGCCCTTGATAGCAGTCACTTCATTTTTCTGGTCATACTCCTTCAATGCATAAATGTTCCCTAAAAATCCAGTGAGACTAACTTTAATGGACGTGACAATATATGCTAACGGGACTACGACCTGATGTGGAATATTTACCGGATTTTGAGTTAAAGCCACAGTATCACCTCAAAGATTTTAAGAACCTTGGTTGGAAAGGTTATATCGCTTTACATAAGAGACACGGTGAAGTCCTAGAAAAGAACAAGTTGCCTTTCTCAACATGTGGTTGGACTAGTTTGTCTTCTATGGTTCTTCTCTTGGTCCAAGCAATATCCACTACTGGAATTTCTGAAAATCGCGAGGGCTAGAAAATAAACGCGAGGACAAAAATACAGCCCTCGTTTTATACGTAAACACACGAGGGTTTCCTGTAACCCTCGTACTAAACTATTCACTCACGAGGGCTACATGATGGCCCTCGCAAAAAATGGTTCCCGCCACCTACTCCCGAGGGCTAACTACTAGCCCTCGTCACTAATGACCACAATTATTGCTAGACCCCGCAACCTATGGGCACGTGAGTGTTTTTACCGAGGGCTTTCATTAAAGCTCTCGCTAGTAAAACTGGCAGAGGAAATGCTTGCGTGGGCCCACAGTGAGCCTTCGCGAGTGTAATCCACAGTAAAACACTTTCCTATCCTCCAACCCCACATGCCGTCTCCCCTTCCCAAAATTGCTCCTCGTGTTCCCCTTCCCCTTCACCTCTGGCCTCCTCTCCCTCGTAGAGCACTCCGCCTTGGCGCGGCATGTCACTCGCAGTCCCCGAACCCGTGCGGCAACCTTTGCCCTACCTGTTGCCTTCCTCTCCATTCCAGCACTTACGGGGCTCTTCTTTCTTGGCGGTGGCAGTGACAATGATCAAGGATGGTGGTGGAAGTGTGCCGATCAGCCGTCTCTAGTGGCCTCTTCTCAACGCTGTCGTATTTGGCATTGTATTGGGGCGACGACAGGATCATGATGGCAGTAGCAACAAGCCAGGCCAATTCCAGCACAAGGGTAAAATTGGAAGAACATTGTGCGGAAATGTTAGGGGCAAAGAAAAAGGCAATAAAAAGTCTAAAAATGTCATGATCCGAATCAATTTGTGGCCTAGGTGTCATTGAACAAAAACTAGACGAATTGAGTGTCAATTTTACCAAGGCGAGCCAATTGGGTGTCATACAGGTAAATTTACTGGGGCACTCGTGTGGAGGCCAGCACCAAAATTGATAATTAGCGATCAAAATTATGCTTTGGTGACTGTGAAAAGTTAAAAGCGCCAAATATTTGTAATCAGAGGGAGCAATACTTAAGCATTTTTGTAAGCTCAATGCGCACAGTTTTTTTCTGAATAGGAGAGAGAATTGCCCCCAACTTGCCGTGTGCTGTGTTCTTCATGTTCCCATTGCTGAACTGGCAACAGTGTTCTTGTAATATATATATTCTATGTTCCGCGTGGACCCACATTGAGGATCTCAGCAACTGGTGGGTCGAGGATATCCTGCAGTCCAACCTTACCCCCGGGTCTAGGATACATCGTGCTAGCAACCTTATGTCATCTCTGGATGAAAGGAACAATCTCATTTTTTAACTCGAACAAGCTGCCGCCGATGATCTTATTCGATTTGCTCCTGCAGGTCCTGCGCTTTTTGGGGGGTGGCAGGTGCCCGTTTTGTGATAAATTAGCTCACTTGTAGCTGCGCGTCTAAACCCCCCTTATATTTTAACCATGTAACTTTTCTATTCAATTAATACAAGTCATTTCTTCTGTTTTTTTTTTTCCAAAAAAAAAACAGTGTTCTTGCGCATGCGAGTAGTTACTTTTGGAAAAAATGAATTTGGTAGCGTTGGCGTGGTGACTAGGCAGACATCGTGCGTCTCGTAGTAGAGGTCCTCTCATGTACCCACCCATTCTCCTTGCCGCCGGTGTTGAGAAGGAATTGTCCTCGTCAAAGGAGCTCGTTTAATCAACACTCACGAATCCCAGTGGCCCAACCTTAAAAGAAAAATCAACGACCATCTGCTAAAGAATACGTCGACTGGCGCATTATGTGGTTCGTCATATATACCTGCCCTTGCTTGTTTTCAAAGCAGTTGACTGGAGACGTAGCCACGTGCAGGAACAAGGACTAATGCACAGGAACCAGACGAGTGGTGTCTTGTCTTCTCGCTTCTTCCCTGGTTAATTCATTGCGCCATGAATCTCCTCTCAAAGAGCTTTGCAATGGAGCAGCTTCTCTCTGCAGTTTTCAGTGATCTTTTGGGTAGAGCCCTATCCATGGTGATTCACAAGTTCCAGCAGTCCAACGGAGCAGAGGGGAAACTCCAGAGGCTAGAGAGGCTGCTGCTAAGAGTCCACACCATCGTCGAGGAGGCGGAGGGGCGGCACATCACCAACCAGGCGATGCTCCAGCAGCTTCAGATGCTGAGAGAAGATATGTACAGAGGCAACTACATGCTCGACAGCTTCAGATACCGAGGCCACCAACACAAGGCCGACGAGGACGAGGTTAGTGGCCGTTCAATTGCCTTGTCCAGATTGAATCCGTCCAGGCTTCTCTCTTCCCCTTCTTGTAATACCCTAAATGTGGTTATGGCGCATGATGTCGGGAGCATAAACGAGCTGGAGAAGATGCTTGAAAGCCTTGAGAAAATGATCGGTGACCTGCAGGAGTTTGTTGTGTTCTTGAGCGGCTATCCTCCTATTTGCCGGGAACCTTACAGCGCATATCTGGTTCTTGACAAGGTTATGTTTGGCCGCCAATTGGAAAAGGAGACAATCATCAATTTTCTGCTACGGAGGGATGCCATGGGTGATAGAAATTTGGGCGTGTTTCCAATAATTGGATCGGCGAGAGTCGGAAAGAGCACGCTCGTCGAGCATGTCTGCCTTGATGAGAGGGTGCGCGATCACTTTTCGCTGATTACTTTCTTCAGCGGGGATGATCTTGATTGTGTGAATTTGGCCGCTCTAAGAGGCAATGGTGTAATCAAGCACCAAAACCTTCCACCCTCCTCACATGGAAAGTCCCTTGTTGTCATTGAACTAGCCGGGGATATGGACGAGGAAACGTGGAGGAGGATCTATTCCTCGGGAGTAAACCACATGGCTCATGGCAGTAAACTCATAATCACCAGCCGTTCAGAGAAGGTAGCAGCATTCGGAACAACACGAGCTCTGAAGCTGAATCTCTTGCCCCAGGATGCTTACTGGTATTTCTTCAAAGCGATCACATTTGGAAGCACAAACCCCGAAGACCAACCCATGCTTGCAACCTTAGGGATGGAGATGGCGGTACTGCTGAAAGGAACATTCTTGGGAGCAAACGTGATTAGTAGGTTACTAAGGGCTAATCTCAATGTACAGTTCTGGTGTAGGATGCTCAGACGCTTGAGAGAGTACACCAGCAAGCATCTCGTCCTGTTTGGTGAACATCCGACAGATCTTGAGCAAAAGGACCGACCTTTGTACAGCTGGACAATCACCAAGACGAACAATGTCTTCATTTGTAATATTTATCAGGAATGCTCTCCCCGGGACGATGTTCCCAAGATAACAACGCGAGATGTTCTGTTTGGGAGCATTCCATCTCTGGGCAGATTCGAAACAGTGGCATACAGGTCTAGTGTACCTCCCTGCTACGCCTACCTGGTGAGCTACGTGTTACTGACGGCCAAGCGCAAGGTGCCCAGTAAGAAGAAGCGCCCTCGGCATGAGAGGGTTTGATGTGGGTTATTTGTACTTATTTCTGTCGGTAATATGATGTCAATGTTTATGTATATAGCTATCGCCTATACATCCTGGAATCATGGATCTGTTACATCATACTGATTATGGTACGGGGGAGGAATTTTGGTCCATCGTATAAAAAAAACATGATAGTGATGATACATCCTGTTCCTTTAGGGGATCGATCCCCTGCCCTTGCTTGCTTCTAGTCTGCTCTTCATTCCTAGCCGCTGCTTAGCTTACCTCCATTCTCTTGGTGCCTCTCCTGCATGCACCACCTGGGCGTCATCTTTGCCCCTGCTGCCGCCGACACGTCGAGCTCGTCCCAGCTACGCCATCCTCTCGTGCGGTGCAGCGACAGTTAAGGGGGGAAGGGGAAACCGACCACTTAGTGGAGATGGGGAAGGACAGGCCAAGAAGAAGAAAAGAGTAGGCCGGCCAAGGAAAGACGAGGAGAGGAAGAGGAAGTTAGGATTGCCTTTTCGGTCTACTCTTGGGAAACGATTTGTATGCTTTGTAGTATGATAATCTTGTGGAAATTGCATGGCTTGGCCAATTGGAGGCCGTGAAAGACATGTTTAGGGTTTTAGGACTGCAAGTGCAGTGGTCGTATTTTGGGATGTTTTTGTAGTGGGATCTGAGATATTTTTGAGCTAGTTCAGCCGAGATTTGGACCTTTGTCTTCAGATGAAGATTGTACCTATTTTTCTTATCTTTCCGTGGAGTCTAAGAATGCTGGATTTAGTGAAGTGGTTTGGGAGTTATGACCAAAATCGTGTTGCTGTCCAGTTTTGTTCACAGTGGGTGTTCTAGGTTATGATCGATTAAGCACACCTCTTATCCTAATGCAATGGTTCTTAGCTTACGGATCATTCGTTAACTCTCTATGTCCTGAGATGGCATTAGTTAGAGAGTTTCGGGTCGATGTTGGGGCATAGCCTGAATGTATTGTTGTATGGTTGTAAATGTGTAATGTTTGCTTGTAGGTGGAATTGCTTCAGGGTTTGTGTGGCGCTGCAACTTCGCTTAGTTAAGGAAAGTATATGGTGTGATGTGTGTGAATATACTGGTTAAATTTTGTGATACGCGCTTATGTAGATTGTCTTCTGATTCATTATTTGTCATTAATGTTATCGTATTTTTGAACGCTTTAACACGCTGACGACATTGTTTATTGAAAAAACTCAAAAGACAGTAGATAAACATTCTTAAATTTGGGTTTACTTATCAATTTCAGCTTTTGAAGTCATTTGTCAAAGCAGTCAAAGTTTAATTTCAACGGATACTATGGCAATTTCATCACTGAAACACCCCCAGCCTTACACCTACAAAAAAATAATAAAGGGATGTTCTTGCAAATTCACAACTAATTTCCCTTGGCCATTTGTGCTTGGCTAAGCCCCATCTGAAAACCTATTTGTTACATCATGTTCTGACTTCTGAATGTAGAATTTCAGCCAACTTAACTAAGGAAAGAAGAAGAGAGGTTCAGGTGGATATTTGAATTTCCATTGATTCTCTT
This sequence comes from Raddia distichophylla, assembly GCA_005191435.1. NCBI lineage: Eukaryota > Viridiplantae > Streptophyta > Magnoliopsida > Poales > Poaceae > Raddia > Raddia distichophylla. The sequence goes on from SPJY01016799.1 coordinate 340,099, forward strand.
CCAATGGAAAGTATCTTACATTTTTCTCTGTTCCAAACTCCCATATCATTATTTCAAATGAGTGAATGGTATGGAATCCTATAGGAATTGGTACCGCCATTTTTCGTACAAAATTCCTACAAAACAAAGAGGCCTGCAGTCATGGTGAAGGTTTTGGCAATGCTTAACACTCGGGAAGTTGAAGTAAATGACTTGGGCATCAAATATACACTACGATCAAACCGGCAAGAAGCGCTTTCGGCTGAACAGGACTTAAACCTATACCGTGACTTTCAAGTGAATCGAAAACATTTGCTGAACATAATTGCCCAGTCTACAGACTTGCTGTATGCCTGTGTCTTGTGCACGGACAGACTGAATAGTTGAAGTCGGCTCAAAAACGAGAGCCACAAGAGAGCAGGTGAATCATCAATCTCCACAAATTCTTGCATAAACATACAACAACGCAAAACCGAGACAATGTCAAAAAAACATGCAGAGATTACAATTTTCAACAAAATGTAAAACTAGCCTACAAAATTTGAGGCTAATTCTGACAACACGCTCGGTATACAAAGTCGAGTAACACAAGGTGAAAGGAAGTGCACAATATTTGTTCCGATTAACCGTGAGACACACATACTTCAACATTGGGCAAAATTTAAAGTTGACACCAGTGAAGACAATGCAATGCTCGCTCACGCCCTTCACTTCCCACCCAGGGTTGGGAAGTGCACTTGATCTTCGATGGACGGCGCAGCAACCGGGCCACGCTGATAGCTCCCGCCATATCCACCTCTGAAACCACCACGCTCCCCACGGCCTCTTCCGCGACCACGGCCTCCATAATACCTTTCTCCTTCAGCCGGTTTCAGGAACTCGTTGATGCTCAGCGACTATAGAAAAGATCTTACCACATTACCACATATCACTTTTTCCAAGGTTAAACTAGCATATATCTTGGCAGAAATAATAATCAACCAAAGTCTTGTTGCCCAATTTGTGGACACTTTAACAAAACACCTCAAAATTTAGCATACAAGATTCAAAATTCTAGCTCCACTGATAAAACAAGCTTACAAATGCAGGGCAGATTCAAGATTTCTGATTCCAATCCCCAGGCTAAAATACCAAGAGGGTTGGTCCAAGTCAACCCTACCTGGTACCTTATCAACACAATAGACCTATTCAATGCTCTCAACACCCAATTTGGATTATAAAAGTCAGAAGCCCAACAAGAAGAAAATATTCCACTGGATGGCCAAATGTAAGATGTTTTATCACAAACAAATTGCGTTCACATTGCAAAATGCTACATAGGGAAAAATAAGATACCCTAGTTATACCTTTTTTGCACGCTCAGCACTTTCCTTCTTCTTTTCCTTGTCAGAACCCTGAGAAAATACTGAATTTTAATCATTTGTGTTCCATAATTACAGAAATGTAGGGATCAAAATAGCATACACAGCAACCCTACCAGTTTGATGAATACTTCATCACTGCCTTTCTTGGTGGAAAGTGGCTGCATAGACTGCAGGTCCTTATCAACTTCAACCTTCCTCTCTTCCGTCTTCAATGAAACTAGTGCTTTCCGTTTTTCCTCCCTTATTTTCTCAAACTCCTCAAGGGTCATCTCCTGAGTCATTGAATATTTGAATGCACAAAGATTAATGCTAACAACATTTAGCTATCAAAAACATTATTAAAAGGCAATAAAAAAATCTACTTAGATTCGATGAAGATGGGTCATTGGCTGTTTGAAACAAACATGAGATAATATGTGCAAGATGTACAAGTGTTAGCATGAGCAGGATGCACGTCCCTGATTTGCCACTAGGATTGATTGAGAAAAGTGATTTTCACAATTTAAGTGTTCCATGCTGAGTGATATATGCCACATGGACAAGAACTCCATAGTTATCAGCTAAGAAAAATAATCCAACTCTGAAAGCAGATGCATCTCACTTATATCAGAAAATTCAGATTTGTTACAGCGTGTTGCTGCTAATTCAAAATCAAGTAAGATAATAGCACATTTTGGTTAATGTTTAATGCCATAAGTTCATTTCGGTTCTTCTCACGCAACTAATTTGATTCCAGTGCCTATGCATGTAATACTCCGGCCCGATCTGTTGTGAGGCCCATGTGACCCATGTGGATGTGATGGTGGGATTAGTCCCATATTGCTAGTTGAGAAAGTTGTAGTAGCATATAATGCCTGTTGGAGCCAAACATAACACCCCGGGTTAACCCTTTTGGTCAAAACGAGGCCGAAAAGTCTAAGTAGGTGCTATGCATGCGTGAGCCAGCCCCGTAGATGGGCTAAGCTCTAAGCGATTTTAGGCCAGGGTGTTACAGATGGTATCAGAGCATCAACCCTCGCTGTGCGGCAAATCGTGTTGGCTTAGTTGCGCGAGCATATTGCGCATGGCTTGTGTGGGCCCAGAGTGGTCACACGATATGGCATATGGGTCGGCACTAGACGCACGGCCGTATACCGAGGGGGATTCTGGACATTTGCCGCTTAGGCGGTGTGCTGACGAGGGCGTCAGCCCATTAAAGGTGGGTGAGTGTAATACTCCGGCCCGATCTGTTGTGAGACCCATGTGGATGTGATTGTGGGATTAGTCCCATATTGCTAGTTAAGAAAGAGTTGCAGTAGCATATAATGCCTGTTGGAGCCAAAAATAGCATCCCGGGTTAACCCTTTTGGACAAAGTGAGGCCGAAAAGTCTAAGTGGGTGCTATGCATGCGTGAGCCAGCCCCGCAGGTGGGCTAGGCTCTAAGCAATTTTGGGCCAGGGTGTTACAATGCAAGTCAAATTTACAATAAAGTACACCGAAGTGGAGCATGCCAAGTAATGTTCTGCGGAACTCCATGACAGAGAACATTACTAATTACATGAATACATAACAGATTTCATCCAAAATCTGCTGTGGATTATATAGTCTGAAAAGGCTGTGGGCATTCGGTAGAGGGCTTGGAGAGCACAGAAAAGAAATACTAAAAATTGGTTTTGAAAGCTTTGAGAAGAAGGCCTAAGATCTTAAACAATTGTCTACAAAGCAGCAGAGCATTTGACTTGTATAAAAAACATAGATAGACAGCTGTAGATTATTGTACTAAAGAACAAACCCTAAAGTTAGTAACTCAGTGACAGCACGATATTTTTATGAAACCAAGGGTAAAGAAACTGTGTTACAACAAAAGTCAGTCTGCAGAGAAGTATCAGACCATGAGCAATGTAGGAAACTAAGAATAGTGTTGCTAGCATCATGAAATGAAACAGTACAGGGTATTTAATGAACCACTAGAAGCTTCGATGACTAGTAAAACCACTATGCACAATAAAATGTATATATTTTTTGCAGTGTTCTCGAAAAAACATTTCTAGGTAGCACCTAGACAGTCGACACAAGTCAGTTCCTGCCTCTAGGCAAAGTGTTCACTTCAATCAAAGCCAGTTGTAGGCGACCTTGGTAACCCTATGTGTGGATGTTTTGTGCAGGAGACAGGGCGTTTTGCGTGTGCGTTGAGGGACTTGGGTGATTATTGAGTTAGCACTAGGGGTGGCAATGAGGCTATTCCCCGGCAGGGAACGGTACCCCGTCCCCGTCCCTGGTGGCACCAAAATCTCCCGCCCCCCGTCCCCGCCCCCGGTCGCGGGGATGCTTCTTCCCCGACCCGTCCCCGTTTGGGTGACGAGCCCTCAACGGGTCCCCATCCCCGCGAAGCAACACAAAGTCATTTGGGGAAAAATGGCTCAGCGACTCGGCGTACCTGCTAATCCATGTGTTGCAGCGTTGCTAGAGCTCACCGCTAAGCCTATCCACACCATTGCTGCTTTGAATTGAAGCTCCCAATCTCCCATCGCATGACTGCTGGAGCTCCTGTGATTGGCTTTGATGTGGCTCCAAACTCGAACATCGCCGCTGCCGTCGCGGATTTAGGCCGTGTCGCCCTCGCACTCCACGCGCTGGCGCACCGCCAAGCTCGCACTCTAGCGACGCGCCGCCGCCCTCGCGAGGTGAGGCTAGCTAGGGTTGAGCCGCCTCAACTAGTTGTCATCTCGCTGGTGCCTCGTGCATTCTGGATCAGTTGTACGTGTGGTTCAGATTGCAACTACTTGAGTTAGTGTTTGGCTTGTTGAGCTAACATGGTTGGGCCACACTTCTGTTGGGCTGACAAATCAGATGACATGTCTATTGGGCTTTGTAAATATTAATTCGCAAAAAAACACAGTCCCATCCATATCCCCGCGGGGGAAAATTCCCCGTCCCCGCGATACCCAATGGGGATTGGTTTCTACCCATATTCATCCCCCTGGGGGAAGAATTCTCCCCACCCCCGTCCCCTGATAGGGGAATTCCCCACCGGGGAACGGGGAACGGGGCCCCATTGCCACCCCTAGTTAGCACTAAGCACTGGCCATTGGGATGCCTATCAAGTCAATTTTACCTCCCCTCTTACCGAATCAAGCTTCAAAGGATGCAGTTGAAGGGAGGAGGAAGGGAATAAGTGTGGTGGAGAAAGGGATGAAATGCCCGAGATAGTGGCACTTGCCATGGAGCAGAGGGAGTGGTGGTTATGGAGAAGTAGAGGTGACAACAGTGGAGTCTGTGCTAATTTCAACCATGCATCAGCACATATAGCCGGATGGCCAACTCATAGGGTTCCAAAACCAGCAGTCCTCTGTACTCAATCGCTTGATACACACACAAAACAGTGAATGCTAGATCCACCTTGCCCTTGTCGACACCTGCCAAATCAACCTTGTCACCAGCCACACCTACCTCACTGCCAGTCGCATCCACCTGGAAGATGTGCTGTCTGCCACCCCAAGTGGATAGAGTATATCAGACATGAATGAAGTATGGAGCTCATCACTGGCCGGATCCAACTCAACCCTGCCTCCAGCACCTTGGACAGAAAATTGCGCCGCCAACTGCCTTATGAGGGAGCTGCACCATCACCCATACCTCCTCCACAGCCCCACCAACACTGTATTCATGCAACCAGAGGCCCTGCCACTGCTCTCCCCGAGTCCCCGCCACTCCGGCCCATCCCCTCCTCCTTTGATTGCTAGTGAGATGCCTTCAGCATCTAGGCAGGCTAGGCACTAGGCAAGGGTCTGCCATCTGATCAGTGCCTAGCATCTTGGATAACACTTTTTAACCTTTTTACTTCAGAAAACAACTAAAAACAGTGCCATCCCCTTGAATAGGTTACACTCACAGTGGATCCATTACCTTGTCCTCTTCCTTCTCTTCCTCGTTTGCAGCACCATCCTTGTTATCTTTGTTATCCTCTGCTGCTGGAGCATCATCCTGCTTGCCCTCCTTCTCAGGGATTGGAGCATTCTCTTCAACCTTCAGAGCCTCCTCAGTTTCCCTAGTTACCCAGAAATCAAAACGGCGTCATAACTCATAAGTTATGTCTGGATTCATCAATTCAGACAGCAATCAATAACAAGTATAAAGTTTCCTTACTGTGCAAGAGTGTCATCAGTAGCTGTTCCCCAATTCCCACGGCCTGCACCATCACGCTTCATCTCATACCCACGGCCAGTCCCACTGTGGCGATCATAGTTTCTCCGCGGTGGCCTCTCAGAGTCATCACCGAACTCACCATTCCGGTAGCCACCATGCCTTCCTCCGCGGAATGGGGGACGAGGGCCCCTCTCCCTGTCTCCTTCACCACCACCAGTTACAGCACCATCTCCAGAGCCCCCACCACCATAACCTCCCTGGTAACCATTCATGTTGTCACCACCAAAGTCACGGCTTTGGCCATATCCCCTGCCACTTCTGCCACGGCCACGTTCACCACGGCCAAATCCTCCACGTGATGGTGCGCTGCCGCTCCGAGCCTCTCTCACTGGAACAAATAGAATTCAAGGGCTCAAATAAAAAAATGCGAGTTTTAAGGAAACTAAGACCAAATAAACGAAGGTTCCTATATCAAGTTCGAAGGAATGTATAAATTCTACTTTGGAGCAATACAAAGCTCACACCTTTACAACTCACGGGCTCACAGCATCAATACTTACAACTAGCCTGAGCTACCACCAAGATAGAGATTTAAAGATGAAAGCTACGAAGAATAAATTCTAGCAAACCCCAAACCCAATCATTTTTACTCAAAAACATCATATGAAACATAAGTCTGACTCAATCGAAACACGTGAGACTGGAAGGACCCCAAATAACCAAGACCCCAGATCTATCACTCACTGCAACTCACCAGCCTGTGCAGGGGGAGCGGGCTTTGTCGGGAGTTTAACGGGCGCCGCCGCCTTCCCAACGGGCGGGGTGGCCGACTTCTTCGCCTCGGTCTTTTGAGCCGCCGCAGCTGCCGCGGCCAGAAGTTGCGAGGGGTCGTCGTTGTCGTCGGCTCCAAGAACATCAAATGGATTGATGGTCGCCATGGCGGCGGCGGCGGCAAAGTGTGGGACTTAGTTAGACTAACGAGTTACCCGGGGACAGACTACGCTATAAGCTTCGCCGGATGGATCGGGCCGCCATCGCCAATCACCAGAAGAAGAGGGGAGAGTGGGGTTTTGGCGGCGGCGGCGCGAGGGTTGAGGAGGAAGGAGCAAAGTGAATGAATGGGAGGACAAACGTCTCACAAACCCTAGCCGCCGCAGTGTTAGACGAGCTCGCATCTCCTTTTGTGTCGGGTTAGTGGATATACTCGGGGAATTGTGTAATTACGGCCTAAACCTCATTAATGAGAGTATTAGAACCAGTGAGGTGATGGTAGGGGTAATTTGGGGATTGGGACCGGGTGGTCCCCGCGAGGCGGACGACGCTCGTGTGCTGAAGAAACTGGCATCAGGAGCCGCGAGGACGAGATCGGACGGCGGAAAACTCCTTACGTTCGTTTTATTTGCTCCTTTGTTTCTTTCAGCAGATAACCGGCTTAATTCAACTTGCTTGAGTTCTATAGGCTCGCTTGGGATGGCGGTTGCGCGCGGGAAGAAGGTAAGGGATGCGTCCTCGCGGTCGCGGGAAGGAAGCGAGGTCTGGTAGGTAGTCGCGGAACTCACGGAGAAGACGAGCGCGAGCAGGAGCCTCCCATCAGCACTAGCAGGAGCATCCGCGGAGTCTGGCTCTCCGAAAACGCTCGATTTGGGCGTATCTGCGGAGCCCGGCCCCGAGGGGGCATTTTGCATCCGAAAAAATCGGCCCAGGTACGAGAAAAGGCAACCAAGCACCCAATTTTTGCATCTACAGATGCAAAACTCTAGGGATGCAGTCAACCAAACAGCCTATTAGATCTACTTTTACATCAAATTAAAGCTTGTTAAAAAACTGAAGCGAATGTCTTCTTTAGCTGGATAAGTTAATGAGCAAATAACTAGACAAGTTAAAAAGCACAACGTTTTAAAGCATGTCCCAGGCTAGCCCTCAAATGTTTGTCTTCGACTTTAAAAATGTAAATACGTTGGTAGTTGAAATCTTTCTTTTATATTGATGGCATATCTGAAAGGTTAAAATAGTTAAAACGAAGTGAACTACACTGACAAAATCATTTTTGAAGTAGATAAACGAAGTGAACTACACTGACAAAATCATTTTTGAAGGCCTTCAAAGTTCAACTTACCAGTAAATTATGTTAGTCTGAAAAGAACATTAACGCTAGAGGTGGCCAAATAGGCTAGATCGAACTAGGTTGCTTGTAGGCTAACTATTCATCAAATCGAGCCAGCGCAATTTAGTATATCGAACTGTGTCTAGGCTGAGCCTGCCATTATAGAGTTAGATTAAAAAAATGAGTGTGCATATATCCTCATTATAAATAATATGATAGCCCAATTATATGATTTCAAATAAATTTATTTTGCCAATTGTAATATTAGGACACTTATGTCTCTTGCCAATTGTACTAGGCCTGACATTGCGTTTGTTGTAAATTTATTGGCTCGATAAAGCTTGGTGCCTACCAGGAGGAATTGTGACAAAGCTAAAATTGTTTTTAGGTTCCTGCAAAGAACACATGGTATTGAGTTATTTTATCGGAGAAATGAATCCAAGACTATGGTGTAATATAGTAATGCAAGATTCATGTCTGATCCATACACAAAACTAAGTCTCAGATAGGACTTGTTTACATATATGACGGTGGTACAACAATTTTGTGAAAATCTACTAAACAAACATTTGTGGCGACATCCACCGATCATTACAAGACCATTGGCTTGTGTAAAGCCTCACGTGAATGCGTTGACGGATGATTAACCAAGTTAAGAAGCCATGTGGCATGGATACCATCAACATCCCCACAGTTATCTACGAAAATAATGTTGCTTGTACTACACAGATGCAAACGAGTTACATTAAGAGCAATATAATGAAATGTATTGCTTCTAAATTGTTATATCCTCGCGCGCTCCAAAAGAGTTGTGAGATAGAGATAGCTCAGATGAAACCGTGTGACAATTTGATAGATTTATTTACAAAGGTTTTGCCTAACACAACGTTTTGGAATTGTGTCCACGAAATAAGGATGTGGCGATTTCAAGAGTTGGAAGGCTTAGGAAGGATAAGTGCCCGAGGGCCGAGGGGTAGCCCATAATGATTCTATAGATCAAATAATGTACTCTTTTTCATTGTATGAGTTTTTCCTAAGCTTCTTATACTGAAGTTTTTAACAAGACAATATCGCATGACACCTTATGTTTACAATGTACTCTTTTTCCTGTCTTATTTTTTCACTGGGTTTTCGGATGAAGATTTTAGGCCCTGTTTGGAAGCAAAGTTTTTCAAAACCATGGTTTTGTCATACCATGGCATTTTTTTCTCAGTGGAAGGTTGCATCAGAACAATTATTATTTATTTCAAGCTATTTCGGCTCTTTCTTAATCTTCAAAAAGGAGTGTAGTTACCATAAATACCATGGTTTTACCCAACCCTCTTGAAACCATGGTATTCCTAAGAACTACAAACTGTTTAGTAGCAAAGTTTTTAGTTGTCTTGTTTTCCAAAGTATTGACCATAACCCCTCTCTCTCTCTTTCCAAAATTTTGACCATGACACACCTCTCTCTCTTGTGTGTGTATATATGTACGTACCATGCTAGATAACTAGACAAGCACAATGCTATGCTAGATACATTCACCAAACAAGCACAGGAAAGGTAGTATCGAATATGTGGAGAAATTTCTTTAGTAGAAAGAGAAGAGATGATGAAGAAATGGAGATTGTCAACCGGTGTTTAGCTAGAAGAAATAGTTCTCATGAGCGTACACCTGTGCACACTTCAATCCTTACGGGAAAGATGCATGTCGAAGAACTTCTCCAAGGTCACAAGGTACGGTGTAAGCGAGAACTTAGCGCACGTATTGCTCGTACCTATTTTATTGGGCGGCCACACATTCTATGGAATCTCTATGGTTGAGCTATTGGATTTCTGGCTCATGCTAAACGCGCTTAACCCTGCCTGCCCGATGCAGATTCCATAATCTGATATGATTTCTCTCTGCTTCTGAGGAAAAATTGCTGCTTTTTGGTACCTTCTTTCTTTTCCTCTTGTAATTTCTAGCTAGGCGTTTCATAGTGGAAATATCATTGTTTGTATCTGTAGGGTGTCTCAATAGGCCCATTTTGCATTGTGGGTGCTTCAGCCAGGATTGGTGATGCGTGTCAACTACACGCCGGGAGCCATGTCATGGGGGACACCGAGCTAGGGGAGGGATGTGTTGTTCTCACGTAAGATAACGTCTCTCCCCCATTTTTCCTTCCTGTTTCTCCCCCTCAGTAAATCTTTAAATGCTTGCATTATGACATTGAAAACCTAGATTGATTTAAGGTTCATGCAGACATGAAAGTAACATGTAATTTTGTTTCTGGGTAGAAGTACAAGCAAAAGTAAGTTGAGGATGTTGTGGCTTGTGACTCAGTATTGGAAAGTATTGCTTTTTTTTGGGAATTTGGAAATATATTTACATCCTCTTAAGTTCTCTATCTGGGTTTTATTAGTTTAGGGAAAGAAGCTCTACACCATATGGAGCTATCTGGCTGAGTTGTCGTACATTTTTTGTCAAGGGCTGAGCCATAGCCAGCAGTAATCTTAATCCTGAAATTTGGAAAGTTCAAGGATAGTCCACATTGCAAATTCTTTAAGGAATCTGACAATCTAACATGTTAACAACATAAATTCCCCCCAATTTATACTGTGCAATTTACTTTTCTTGCAGTGGTGCTATCCTTGGTGCAGACCTCCCTGGGCGAACAATTATTGGGGAAAACAATGTCATTGGGAACTATGCTGTGGTTGGTGTCAAGTGCCAAGATCTCAAATATAAGGTTAGCTACTTCTTTCGACACCAACAGGTTAATTTTTGGACACTGATGCCAGATAGGCCTTGTTCTTTTCAGCTGAAAGTTGCTCAGAATTTTAATCTGAAAAATTTGTGACCCCTCGAGTGCGGTCTTGGGAAGCCCCAAAAATTATGAAAAAATTATTTTAGGAACTCTAAGAAGAACCATTTAAAACCCCACAAAAATTACTACGAATTATTATATTGTTTGGCTTATGCAAAAATGACAAGCTAAATTTTAATTTAGTTTAAGCTGAAAAGAACAAGGCCATAATGTAGTCATTTCTTAGCGCTTACTATTCATGCAAAGAATGCGTATGGACTACGAAGCATTTTTTTAGACCAAATGCTCATGTATAATGTATTTATTAATTTGTAAAAGGAAATATTTTACATGCTCACTTACCAGATGACAGACATTTCATTTAGCTACTTGAAATGTTATGCTTTCTGCAGAACATTAATGCCCTTTCCTCTTGTTTAGCCAGGAGATGAATGCTTTCTACAAATTGGTGACAACAATGATATCAGAGAGTATTGCTCTATTCACCGCTCTTCTAAGCCTTGTGACTGCACGGTATTTAGGTTTCTTGTGATTATAAGATATTTACTGAGTTCAGTCCCCCCTCTTAACAGCAAAACTTTTCAATAGGTTATTGGTGACAATAATCTTATAATGGGTTCCTGCCATGTAGCACATGATTGCAAGATTGGTAATAATAACATCTTTGCTAATAATACTCTTTTTGCTGGCCATGTTGTTGTTGAAGTGAGTAGTCATTTTACTATGATTTTAATTAGTTTAAGCTGAAAAGAACAGGGCCATAATGTAGTCATTTCTTAGCGCTTACTATTCATGCAAAGAATGCGTATGGACTACGAAGCATTTTTTTAGACCAAATGCTCATGTATAATGTATTTATTAATTTGTAAAAGGAAATATTTTACATGCTCGCTTACCAGATGACAAACATTTCATTTAGCTACTTGAAATGTTATGCTTTCTACAGAACATTAATGCCCTTTCCTCTTGTTTAGCCAGGAGATGAATGCTTTCTACAAATTGGTAACAACAATGATATCAGGGAGTATTGCTCTATTCACCGCTCTTCTAAGTCTTGTGACTGCACGGTATTTAGGTTTCTTGTGATTATAAGATATTTACTGAGTTCAGTCCCCCCTTCTTAACAGCAAAACTTTTCAATAGGTTATTGGTGACAATAATCTTATAATGGGTTCCTGCCATGTAGCACATGATTGCAAGATTGGTAATAATAACATCTTTGCTAATAATACTCTTTTTGCTGGCCATGTTGTTGTTGAAGTGAGTAGTCATTTTACTATGGTGTCCTTCGCATTTTGTTGGTTGGGATCCTATTCTATATTGATAAGACTCTATTATTTCAGGACTGCACTCATACTGCAGGTGCTGTTATTGTTCATCAATTTTGTCATATTGGGTCATTCTCATTTCTAGGCGGAGGCTCTGTGGTATGTTGGGACTATAAGTACGTTCATCCGTGTTTTGTATTCCTTATATGAATGATTCTTTTGGCAAAAATTGATATTGCATGTCTTGCACAACCAAATTGCACTTTTAGAGAATGCAAATAGGAAGCAAGGAAACCTGGAATGTAAGCTAATGTCAAGAGAATCTGCATGCACTTTATGGGTTATTTTTCTAGGGAGAGGTGCAGAAGCATATGCAGATATGTAGAATTTGCTCTGCACGAAAGCTCTCATGTCAAATGCCTTTTATCGTACAGTTATCTTGCATTTTTTTTTCTTTTCACACAGTGTGTTTGCTGAAGGCTGATGGCGTTGTAGTTCCCACTGCCTTCAGTTTATGCTACCACTTCAATTCTTTAGTGTTTAAAACTTCGAATGCAAAGTGTGCTGGATATGAATTCATTCATTTCCATTTGAATCAGGTTGCCCAAGACGTGCCAAGGTACATGATGGTTGCAGGCGATAGAGCAGAGCTTCGTGGTCTGAATCTTGAAGGTCTTAGGCGCAATGGTTTCTCAGACCAAGAGGTTTCTGCCTTTTTCATATGTTACTTTTTTTGGGCTTTAATGTTAACATGTTTGCAGAACTTATCTTTTGGCATTTGGACTGAAGTTTTGCAAAGAGTACTTAAAACTGTATTTTCATGTTCCCATTTGATGATATTGGTAAAAATATTAAGAAATATTGTCACATTTTGTTTTAAGCTAAGTGCTTAAGGTTGAATGAATGGGTTATTGGAGGTCAAAGAGGAGACAACCAAGGCATGGAGGTGCCACCTGGCTGTTGGAGAAATGCCTGACAGCACAAGGGTGGTGTTGTGCCAGCGCACAAACAGGACATGGTTAGATAATGGGATTTCTTCTTGCTTCCCTTTGAAAATTGAATCGACTTTAGTAACAGATGACTCCAAGCAATAAAACCAACTGATTGGATAACTAAAAGCAAACCAACTAACCAATTGCGTCTGAACAGTGCAATGTGGCTATAGTACTTTTGCATGGACAGCTCATAATGCTACACCATGGTTTGCATGGTTTTTTGGCTGTAACACATCCACTGCGAATCCTCAATGAGGAAACTGTAAACTAATTTCAATGCCCTATTTGAAGGAGATCTGGGAATAGCAAGAAATTTGTCACAAATGAAAATTTGTGATGCACCCTTTCAATCACTTTACTTTTATTTGCTTAACAATGCATCATCTGATAATTTGGTCCATTTAAACTAGTCAGAGATTATGCCAACAGCCAGTCATGACACATGAAGAGCCATGATGTGAAACAATATCATTGTTATTTTTTTTGGAGACTTCCACCAAAATTATGAGCTAATAAATACTTGTTGCATCGTTTTCTTATGGATCCACCACTTTTTCAGGGATTTAGTTTTAAGGTCTCTAATAACACCAGTAGCTGAATGTTTGCAACCATGTGCATTTTAGATATCTCATGACATATGTATGAAATCATTGTAAATCTAGGTACAGAGATTGAGGAAAGCTTATCGGAAAGTATTTATGCCAACTATTAGTAGTCAGAGTAGCTTTGAAGACAGACTCAACGAACTGGTAAACACAATTGCTTGCTTTTAGTATCACTTGCATTTTCCATGTATTTATATAGAACTATATCTACAGGAGAGGGAAACTAAGCTATCGGAATCTTCTTCTGTATCATATATGGTGGAATCTATTCGCATGTCACTTGATCAAGGACGTCGTGGAATTTGCAAGTCAAGAAGTTGGAACAGCTCATAAATGTGATAAAGTTATCATGGTCCATTGGCATTGGGTGAGTTGGAGACGCTATTGTTGGGTAGATATGGGTGGGGTCATAATGAAACTAATGTTGATATAACCATGGAAGAGATATCCGAACTCCTGCTTATACAAAAACTCAAAAACGTTCCACGAGTTTCTTTCTACGAAAAGGCAGGGACTGCCACTTGCAGGTACAGTTACAGGAGGTCTCTGTTGCAACCACGAGTCCACGAGCGGAAGTCATCTTTGACGTTACTGATGAACACATCGAGAGGACGTTCCATGAGGTTGCAATACAATGAACATGCTGAATGTCCACTCCTGAGCACTGACTGCTTTTAGTGATACTGCTGCCTCAGAGTTGTTTTCTGGCAGCGAAATATTTTTGTAATCTATATTAAATTTCTGTGTTTTTAAATTTATTCTAGGGCCTGTGGATTACATTGATATTTTGGTGCCGATGTTTGTTGTACAATGGTTTGATTAAAGGTTTTTCTGCTTGTAGGCACTCAGGCACCCCGGATGCTCTTTCTATGAATTGTTCAGAACTTCAGACCCACTTTCTCATTTATCTTCTATACCTGAGGACATGAATATATCATACAGATGGTGAATGAACAAATACCAACCCAAGTCAAACCTAGATTGTTGATTGTATCCGACTATAGGACACTTGGAAGTCTTGTATACCGTGTAGCAGTTGTGTTATTGGATGTAGTGATGTACAAGTGTACTAGACCACCATAGTTACTCCATAGTTGTACTACCGAGATTTTGTACTTGGCAGTCTGGATATCAGTCTCGAAACTGCAAGACCCGAATGATGCTGCTCTTGGATGCACCGATCTTTTTTTAGTCATTAAATTTTTGTATCTGCCAAGACTGCTATCTGTGAAACAGCTCTTCGAAGTTTTTTTTATATAGGTTTCTTCCAAATTCTAACTGTCGTACAGTCGGGCAGCATTTAAGAAAGATTCAACCATTTCCAGCTGTGCAGCATTCCCGCGAGGATGCATGCAGGTCTCAAGAATGTCAGTCTCTCCCCGATGCTCATCAGCTCATGGCTTCATACAGTCCTGAGACGGCAATGAGTGGACTATAGTTTAAAATAAACTATTTAACTTTACACCTATATCAAATAAACCTAAGGCGTTGCTGTGGTGTAGTGGTTATCACGTCAGTCTTACACACTGAAGGTCTCCAGTTCGATCCTGGGCAGCAACATTTTTTTCATTTGCTTTTTTGAAGAATGTTTTTTATGTATATTGTTAATTTGTTTCCGAACCACTCAATATTATAAATTCATTTTCAGCCACTTCTTCCAATTTATTTTATGTAAGTGTTACATTATTACGACCATTATAGTCCAGTTTCTTTTTTTGTCTCTCTCTATTTCCTTTTACCAAGCGTTACATTAATTTTATTTTATGTATATTGACTTTTAAATTTTCTTTTCAAGGTTGTATTTTTTGTATATTGTTGATTTGTTCAGAACCAGTCAATATTATAAGTCCATTTTTCAGCCACTCCTCCATTTTATTTATGGTGTTACATCTATTTAACTTGCACTATTTTAAATAAACACAAGCGTTGCTGTGGTGTAGTGGTTATCACGTCAGTCTTACACACTGAAGGTCTCCAGTTCGATCCTGGGCAGCAACATTTTTTTCATTTGCTTTTTTGAAGAATGTTTTTTATGTATATTGTTAATTTGTTTCCGAACCACTCAATATTATAAATTCATTTTCAGCCACTTCTTCCAATTTATTTTATGTAAGTGTTACATTATTACGACCATTATAGTCCAGTTTCTTTTTTTGTCTCTCTCTATTTCCTTTTACCAAGCGTTACATTAATTTTATTTTATGTATATTGACTTTTAAATTTTCTTTTCAAGGTTGTATTTTTTGTATATTGTTGATTTGTTCAGAACCAGTCAATATTATAAGTCCATTTTTCAGCCACTCCTCCATTTTATTTATGGTGTTACATTATTACGACCATTATGGTCCAATGACTTATAAATTTAGTTTCTATCCATTTTTTTTAACGAAGCGTTACATTAATCTGTATATTTGTTAATTTGTTTCCGAACCACTCAATATTATAAATTCATTTTCAGCCACTTCTTCCAATTTATTTTATGTAAGTGTTACATTATTACGACCATTATAGTCCAGTTACTTTTTTTTGTCTCTCTCTATTTCCTTTTACCAAGAGTTACATTAATTTTATTTTATGTATATTGACTTTTAATTTTTCTTTTCAAGGTTGTATTTTTTGCATATTGTTGATTTGTTTCAGAACCAGTCAATATTATAAGTCCATTTTTCAGCCACTCTTCCATTTTATTTATGGTGTTACATTATTACGACCATTATGGTCCAATGACTTATAAATTTAGTTTCTATCCATTTTTTCTAACGAAGCGTTACATTAATCTGCCACATTATCAGCAATGATACTCCTAGTGTCGTTCATCTGTTCCCACATCCATATATATCATGCTTACAACCCCCCCGATAATAGCTGTTACTAAAAAGAAGCACATCCTTCGGTCGTTGAGAAGAGCTTATGCTAATCGCCTACCGATGCATGTATCTATGTGCGAATTGCCTACTTAGGATGTATAATCTCTATGTATATACCCATGCTTTGCTGCAAATTTAAGCAAGTCCTGCATTGACCTAGCGGTGACAGTGACACTGACCTGCCAGAAAATGACCATTCATTTTTCTCCGCTTAATGTCCTGATTAGAAAATTGTAGTCTATGCTCTCATTTTATTTTCAGAAAAATATTAGACTATTATAGGCTGTTTGGTTGCCTTCTCAGTTGAACCAGGCTGTATGAACCGAGTCAAACTGGTTGGAGCCGGGCTGAGATGATACAAATGGTTGTTGTTTGGTTAGGTGTATGAGATTGTACAGGCTGTGTGACATCCTTTATTTTGTCGTATGTCACTTGTATTTTCGAAAACCCTAAAATTAAATAAAAAGGAATTGTTATATACAAAACCCTAGTTTAAATTACTTTAATTAGGTTTAAAGCCAAAACCCTAGGAAACCCTTTAGGAAAATTCTAGAAAATTCCAGTAATTCTTTGAAGCCATCACCAAGCAACCCTCCAAATTTCATATCCAAATTCCATAGCTAGCTCATGATTCCTTGAAGTTTTGCCGTTTTGTCGGGAGCTCGTCAAACCAATAAAATAATGAGAGAACAAGGGAATCACGTGCTCAAATTTAGAGGGGATCTTTTTAAAGCCTAATCCGAATTACCCTCCAAATTTCAGCCCAATCCAGCAAAGGAAACTCTGTTTTCTTGATAAGCAAGCCCGCATAATATCTGAATTCTACCCGGATTAGAATTCGAGTCCTAACCCAACACCTCTTAGCCCAAGGCCCAGCCCTGGTCGTCCTTGGCACTATATAAACCCCCCAAGACCCCTGTCCCAAGTCCTCATCACGAAATTCCTCAATTCCCAAACCCTAGCCGTCAAAAATCCTCCGCACCGAAACCCTTTTCTACAGTTCCCTCTCTGTGCCTTGACCAAACTTAAGATTAGATGATGCCATGTTGTAGATCTCGTCGAGACGGTCAAGATGAATATATGGATCGTCCAATTTGGCCAAGAAACGAGGGAGATACGGATCGCCGAAGTTCGCCGAAATTTGGAGCCGCCGACATCGCCGTCGGTCCGCCGATCCCGTTGCGCCGCCGCCGCCCCGGAGTCAGCGCCGTTCCAACCCCGTTTCGCCACCTGGCCGCGCCTCCGCGCTGTCCCGCCCGCGCCAGCGCGCGTGCGCTGCGCACGCGTTTTCGCCACGCGTCGTCGCCCGGCGCGCCGTCGCCTCGCACCCGCCGCGCCGATGCTCGCCACGCGTCGCCGCGCCATCACCCCATGCCCGTGCCACCAACCAGCCGCTGCCGCATGTCCGCCCCATCCTGCGCTGCGCCGCCGTCGCTGGAAAACCGCGCAAACCGCCGGTTCGGTCCGGTTTGGGCCGGTTAAACCGGTTTATTCTTTTCTAGAATTTCTGATTTATCCTAAACTTCCAGGAATTGTTCTGGGAGCATCCGAACTCTAAATTACGTGATTCAAGAGCCATTATTTTCCATAAATAGCCTAGAATTTTATATATTTTATTGACATATATGTTCTGTTGATTGTTTTGCTGTTTCTTGCACATATGCATATACGTGTAGATCGTCTGTATTCTCGTTGCTCGGGAGGTTTCCAGGAGCCTATCGGAGGAGGATTCC
>SPJY01016799.1:377187-455828 GCA_005191435.1 Raddia distichophylla
CTTATATTTTAACCATGTAACTTTTCTATTCAATTAATACAAGTCATTTCTTCTGTTTTTTTTTTTCCAAAAAAAAAACAGTGTTCTTGCGCATGCGAGTAGTTACTTTTGGAAAAAATGAATTTGGTAGCGTTGGCGTGGTGACTAGGCAGACATCGTGCGTCTCGTAGTAGAGGTCCTCTCATGTACCCACCCATTCTCCTTGCCGCCGGTGTTGAGAAGGAATTGTCCTCGTCAAAGGAGCTCGTTTAATCAACACTCACGAATCCCAATGGCCCAACCTTAAAAGAAAAATCAACGACCATCTGCTAAAGAATACGTGGACTGGCGCATTATGTGGTGCGTCATATATACCTTCCCTTGCTTGTTTTCAAATCAGTTGACTGGACGTAGCCACGTGCAGGAACAAGGACTAATGCACAGGAACCAGACCAGAGTGGTGTCTTGTCTTCTCGCTTCTTCCCTGGTTAAATTCATTGCGCCATGAATCTCCTCTCAAAGAGCTTTGCAATGGAGCAGCTTCTCTCTGCAGTTTTCAGTGATCTTTTGGGTAGAGCCCTATCCATGCTGATTCACAAGTTCCAGCAGTCCAACGGAGCAGAGGAGAAACTCCAGAGGCTACAGAGGCTGCTGCTAAGAGTCCACACCATCGTCGAGGAGGCGGAGGGGCGGCACATCACCAACCAGGCGATGCTACAGCAGCTTCAGATGCTGAGAGGAGATATGTACAGAGGCAACTACATGCTCGACAGCTTTAGATACCGAGGCCACCAACACAAGGCCGACGAGGACGAGGTTAGTGGCCGTTCAATTGCCTTGTCCAGATTGAATCCGTCCAGGCTTCTCTCTTCCCCTTCTTGTAATACCCTAAATGTGGTTATGGCGCATGATGTCGGGAGCATAAACGAGCTGGAGAAGATGCTTGAAAGCCTTGAGAAAATGATCGGTGACCTGCAGGAGTTTGTTGTGTTCTTGAGCGGCTATCCTCCTATTTGCCGGGAACCTTACAGCGCATATCTGGTTCTTGACAAGGTTATGTTTGGCCGCCAATTGGAAAAGGAGACAATCATCAACTTTCTGCTACGGAGGGACGCCATGGGTGATAGAAATTTGGGCGTGCTTCCAATAATTGGATCGGCGAGAGTCGGAAAGAGCACGCTCGTCGAGCATGTCTGCCTTGATGAGAGGGTGCGCGATCACTTCTCGCTGATTGCTTTCTTCAGCGGGGATGATCTTGATTGTGTGAATTTGGCCGCTCTAAGCGGCAATGGTGTAATCAAGCACCAAAACCTTCCACCCACCTCACATGGAAAGTCCCTTGTTGTCATTGAACTAGCTGGGGACATGGACGAGGAAACGTGGAGGAGGATCTATTCCTCGGGAGTAAACCACATGGCTCATGGCAGTAAACTCATAATCACCAGCCGTTCAGAAAAGGTAGCAGCATTCGGAACAACACGAGCTCTGAAGCTGAATCTCTTGCCTCAGGATGCTTACTGGTATTTCTTCAAAGCGATCACATTTGGAAGCACAAACCCCGAAGACCAACCCATGCTTGCAGCCTTAGGGATGGAGATGGCGGTACTGTTGAAAGGAACATTCTTGGGAGCAAACGTGATTAGTAGCTTACTAAGGGCTAATTTCAATGCACAGTTCTGGTGTAGGATGCTCAGATTCTTGAGAGAGTACACCAACAAGCACCTCCTCCTGTTTGGTGAACATCCGGCAGATCTTGAGCAAAAGGACCGACCTTTGTACAGCTGCACAATCGCCAATACGAGCAATGTCTTCATGGTTTGTAATATTTATCAGGAATGCTCTCCCCAGGGCGATGTTCCCAAGATAACAGCGCGAGATGTTCTGTCTGGGAGTGTTCCATCTCTGGGCAGATTCGAAACAGTGGCTTACAGGTCTAGGATACCTCCCTGCTACGCCTACATGGCGAGCTATGTGTTACTGACGGCCAAGCGCACGGTGCCCAGTAAGAAGCGCCCTCGGCATGAGAGGGCTTGACGTGGGTTATTTGTACTTATTTCTATCGGTAATATGATGTAAGTGTTTATGTACATAGCTATCGCCTATACATCCTGGAATCATGGATCTGTTACATCATAGTGATTATGGTTGCGGGGGAGGAATTTTGTTCCATCATAGAAAATAAAACATGATAGTGATGATACATCTTGTTCCTTTAGGGGATCGATCCCCTGCCCTAGTTTCTATCTACATCTACATCTACGTCTACGTCTACACTATATAATTGAGCAGTTGGTCTAGATCCAACTACAAATCACATCCGTCTATTTCCTCAATCCATCATCCAACAGGCATAATTTTCCAAAAGTTTGCTATCAAGTATAGAGACCACGGACTCTTGACTCGATGCGTATAGACCACTAACTCTTGACTCGATACGTATAGACCACAGACTCTTGCCCACAACTCAATATGTATAGACCACGAACTCTTTACCATATATACATATACATGTGACTAATTTTTATTCTGCCATTATAAAACTTTCTAATTTTTTCTAATTCTTTCTAGACTAGAACTAATAGACTAGCACCCGTAGAGACCATGGACTCTTGCCCATATATACACGAGATTAATTTTTATTCTCCCATTATAAATCTTCTTAATAATTTTTCCTAATTCTTTCTAGACTAGAACTAACAGACTAGCACAGTAACACTATAAATAGGACGGGGGCAGGCACGTACGCCCCAATCATACATACTCATACATATGAAACGTCTTCCCAGACAGGGCGGTGGATTAAATTCAGGACTCTGTATAAAAGTAGAAGTATTACGTAGCTCTCTTAAGAATACGCTCAAGTATCCTCCTCTCCATGTCAATGCGTGCGGAAGTATACAACCTATTAATTAAGCTTGCAGCGGAGTAAATAACAATTGTGATGCACATATATAATTACAATTTACAACCTGACCGGCCCTTTGAGAGAACGCATCGCTACTTTTAAATAAACGAGTAAGTATCACATGTATTTATGCGTACATCCATGTACATAATTGATTAGTTAATTAAAAACAATTATTTGCATGTTGTTGCACATGTTAATTAATCTATATCTATATCTTGATTATCTGTTATTTAATTTTACTTGTTCGGATGTTTCAATAATGAATACTCTTACACCTGCTCCATATAGATATAGATGTAAACAAATAGAAAAAATGCACTTGTCCTAAATGTTACTTTTTCTATAAATTATTGATATCAGCATTGCTCCGACGTACTTTGCACGTGCACGCTTACTAGTAAAATAATAAAGTGTGAATACTTTGACACTTCAGGTAAAAAAATATTCATGTTTGATTTTATTTGATTTTATTTATTTTTTTGAAAAATCAAGCATATGAGGGTTGTAAGCATGCGAGTGTTACATGGCTTTGTTTCCTAATTTTCAATGACATATCACATATCTGTTTTTTTAATAAACCTATTATACTCGACCAATTTAAAGTGCTCCACGGCCAATTTTTCAAAAAAAATACTATGTATTAAAGCCTTAACCAGCGGCCTGTTGGTTAGGCCATGTCACTTCTCTAAGACGCAAGCTACCGCGATGTAATTAATAAAACAGAACTGCACCCTAA
Organism: Raddia distichophylla; assembly: GCA_005191435.1. Taxonomy (NCBI): domain Eukaryota; kingdom Viridiplantae; phylum Streptophyta; class Magnoliopsida; order Poales; family Poaceae; genus Raddia; species Raddia distichophylla. The sequence continues at coordinate 380,811 of SPJY01016799.1, forward strand.
TTGTGTTCTATGTGATTTTGTGATTATTCTTCTATACCTCGGCCATGCGCTCACGTTAACCACACCTCCACTTTCTAGTAGATTGAAAATTGTTTCTTTTCACAATCGGCAGAATCGATCCAGTAGATCGCTAATCATGTCGTGACATTGTACGCAGCAGCCGCGCGACACTCGCCCTCGCCATATTGTCGCCTTAGGATGTGTTTGGTTCCTCCAACCTGGATCATCAGGATGATTTTTGGGATGGGTCAAAAGTATGAGGGATGAATCAATGCTAGAGGCTGTGTTTGGTTGCTCCAGGAGCATGGTCCGTCCAGGACACAGCGCTGGGAGAGAGCTACTTTGCTGCTGCTTCTTGTGTAATGCTAATTAACCACCGCTAATTAAACTAGCCAATTAATCATCTTATAATTAAACTGGCAAAAATAAATCATCTGCTTGCTAGTTTATTACATCGGTGCATGTCGACGCTGCCAAATTTACACGCAAATTAAATCATTACGACACAGAGCATTCAGTTTCCATACACGAACTGCTCCTGAGCAGCGGAGCATTTAGGCCCGGTTCTTTTCAGCTTAACAGCTTAACGACTTATCTATGTTTTGAAAAGATAAATGCTTTGAGTTTTTTTATTCCGTTTTATTGTTGTTCTGAAGGTGGGTACTAATACTTTAAAAAGCAAGTCAAACGAAATGGATCCGAATCTCGAGACTATCTAGAGAAGCTCTCGAAATTCAGTCATTTCAGCCGTTCAGCTGTTCAGCCGTTCAGATCAGCCCAAAAGAACAGGGCCTCAGTTTCCATACAGGTTTTTTTTTCACTAATTCACTCCCAGCTCCAGGATTGTGCCTCATCCCTCATCTGAAACTCAACAGGCTTGTTTTCCAGGAATAGGAACTAGTCATGCTCATCTTCGGTCAAAGAGTCTTCCCCTCATTCTTTACCTCGATTCCGATTCTGCAACCCTAACCGTAGGCACAATCAAACATGACATTAGACGACCACCGCCGCGTGCCGCTCGGCCTCGATCCCGCTGGCCGCCGCTGCCTGGCTCGCGCGCCCGTCACGCCAAGGCCCCCACAGCGCCGCCGCCCCCTCGGCTGCAGCCGCCCGTAGCGCCGCGGCCCCACGGCATCGCCACCCTGTCGGCCGTCGCTGGCTCGCCCGCCCGCCGCGCCACCGGCACCTGACACCGTCACTGCATGACGCCCGGCCCTCATTGCACCGTCCCGGTGCACGCTACTTGCGGCCACGCCGTCGTCGCGTGCTGTCTGGCCCCGCCACGCGATGCTACCGGCCTCGGCCGCCAGCGCTGCCCGCCCGCCAACGCACGCCGGTGCGGCCATTGACGCTTGCAGCCCACTGCACCTTCCCGCTGCGCCGCTGGCGCCACCAGCCCGCACCTACCCGCCGCTGCCGCGCCGCATAAAGCGTTGCTGTCGTGCCAAACTCGATGGGGGCAAGGAAAGTTAGTAGAAGGGCTTTGGTGAGTAATAAGTAATAACTAATTACCGCATGGGTCGCCCGAAAAAAAAGAGGGGATGAATAAAATATTATTTTGTATGGGATTCTAAAAATCTAAAAAAATATTTTTTTGAAAATTATGAAAACCCCACTAAATTTTACTAAAAAGCTCAAGAATAAGTTTAGAAAAATTATTTGAAAATCCTAAAAGTTACACAAAATATTTTCGGGACCTATGAAATTTGCGTTGAAACTTTTGAGAAGCCCGGGAATTACATGAAGTTTTTTCGATGAATCAAAATTGCAGAAAAACCCTTGAATTTGTAGAATGCACCAAAAAATTAATTTCTGACATTTACATCTCAACAATTTATTTTTGGCACCAGTTTTTGCTTGAATTGCATTATTTCTTCGTTATCAACTATATCTTGACAATTACTCTTTGAATTTTCTGCTATAATTAGTGATGATTTTACATTTATGAATTGGCAATGGCATATTGGAATATGAAATACTGTAATACATGATAATTAATGTATTTATTATTTATGTCATGCACCACTTCTATAAATTACAAGTAGTAATCTTATGCAATAATGTAGTATATGAACTACGAATTTGAGGGAATAGCATCGCATTGCTAGAGCAACCTCACTTAGGCATTGGCCAATAATGTTGTAGCATGAAGCTCTGACCTCCATTGCTTTCAAACCCTAAATGGATAAGAATTAAATTTACCAATGTGCAGGACAATTAAAAATAACATTTTTTCTCAAGCATCACCCTCATGAAAATTTAGTAGTAACGTATGCACGAGCAATGTGCTGCACTTTAGAAGCGGTTCACAAAGCTCTAATACACTACCCTATCACTTATATCAGAATTGGGCACGTCTGAGATAGTGTGGACTATAAAAATATGGCCAAATACAATCGTACCCTACACAGAACTTGTAATAACAAATCTTTTGTTAATAAAAATTACAAAGGAGAAGTTGCTTGTGAATATATCTTTACTTTTTACCATAGTGCAACTCTAGGTGCTTGCAATTTTTTTTTTGGCCACAAAGAAGGTACTTGGGGAGAAAAGTCCCAACTTTTGTAGAAAGGGTGAATGGAAGATAAGAATAAGTGACCTATGGAAATAATGTCCACTGCTCAATAGAAGTAGAATAAACAGACAAGGAAAAGTCACACCATAATTCCCACTTATTAGGGGGAGAATGACCCTCATAGCATGTTGTTGGAAAATTATGTGACATTTGGAGCACTGGTACATGATTTGCCACGGATGTTCATATGTAGTCATCGCATATCTAACCAAAGAAAGGGAAAACTAACAGTAGAGACTTAACTTTCCATGGTAGGCAGGGATGACCTCAAACCCTCGTAGAGAATCCCGAAATTTGCCCGTCTTTATTTTATTGTGGTCATACTTGAAGTGAACAAAGAAGAGAAGATCCTAACATATAACATTGAAACAAAAATGGCTACATTTATTTGTTGTGCTTAGCCGAGCCCTGTCCCGGCAGTGTTGATGCCTCAAGGCTTGCCACTGGCTATTGCAGTCTAACTACACAACACCTACCATGGAGCTTATATCGTTGTCGCACCAGTCGTGCCATCGCTCGGACGTGCCACATGAAGTGGGCGCATGTCATGAGAATCTCTTTATGCATCTTACTTTAGATTGTGGTTGCTCGCAAACATCATATGGATTTTAGTATGAATTGGCGTTTCCGAAGAGTATATTTGAATAAAGAAATGAAATCTTAGAGGATTAAACTTTAATTCTCATGATAGGTTTTGCATTGCCTTTATTCTAGTATAGATGAAGTTGCAATTAATTTATGAATTATTTGAATTATGAATCTTGTCATTACCTGATTGCAACCTAGAATTTATATACAGTGCCCATGGAGAACATATGTACTATTAATATAAAACAATAATGTATCATTTTAAGAGATATCATTTACCCAATTTAGCTTCAAAAGGATGCTGGTCATATTAGATAATCGCTAGTAGCGATCTGTGCATAGGAAGCTCATACAAAGCCACATGTATATTATTTAGGGTATTACATCGGCACTCGAGAAGAATTGTTTACCCTTAAATCCACTTGGAATCTCTTAAATCAATTTTATATAACAAAGGGCCTAACCAGTTGGTTTCTGGTTGGGCCACGTCGCGGGCTTCAGAAAACGCCACGTCGCCCAATCATTCGCGTAGGCCACGTCATCTGAAAAACGGAGGCCGTCCGATCTTGTCAAGAGATCAAGGGGCTGTTTGTTTCCTGCCGAGGAACGCCATGCCACAATGGGGCAGCTGCGGCAACTGCGGCGCTGTTTTTGAGCGCCACACAGTGCGGCAGAAAAAGCTGAAGAAATGAGCCACAATCTGCCTACAAAGATGTGGCAGCCTCTGCTTAGCATACAACCAAACACTAGCCTAGATAATTGTGGCTTGCCTAACTTGAGTTGTGGCACGTTGAAGCAGCGAACCAAACAGCCCCCAAATCCATCCGTCCATATAAATCCATATTTAAAACAAAATGTTTCGCCCATTGCACAGCTGCGTGGTCGGCTTGCCGTCTTGGCTAGCTGAGTTAGATTCCACCTCGCCGGCCAGGGTTCGGTTTCTGCCTCCGCGTAGGCATTTTACGGTTGGAATTGCCACTGCTTCAACCACCCGCATGATGCACAGCAAGGGCCAGACCTCTCCTATTTCTTTTTTTTAGCTCCACCCGCACGGTGCACAGCAACGGCCAGGCCTCTCCTATTTCTTTTTTTGTAGCTCGCAAAAAGTTCGAAAAAATTTGAGAGTTCTCGAAAATTAAATCATGCCTGCACAAAGAACATTGATAAAAAATTTAATGTTATTTAAAATTTATTAAATCCAAATTTACAAATAGTTTGCTCTTTCTTATTGAGGGCATATTTCTTCTCGATTTCCAACTTTTCAATTTTGCTTATGGTTCGTCAGAAAAAAATCATAAATTTGAAATTCATAACCAAGTCTGTAAAAGAACATCCAAAATTAATTTGTTTAAAAATGCGATATTCGAACTAATGATTTTTTTTGCCAAGCTGAAAAAAAACACAAAAGATTAAAAGTTTACAAAAAAATAAACCATGCAGGCACAAAAAACATCTATAAAAAGCTTGATAATATTTAAAAAAATTTTAAATCCAAATTTACAAATAGTTTGCTTGTTCTTATTAAGGGCATATTTCTTTTCGATTTCCCACTTTTCAATTTTACTTATGGTATGTCACAAAAAATCATGAATTTTAAATTTTGAAAATATAATTTTTTCGTAGATTAAACATTTTCACAATGCAAGATTCGAACTAATTTTTTTTTATTTTGGCAGTTCGCAAAAAATTCATAAGAAATTGAAAGGTTCCAATAAACCATGTTTGCTCAAAGAACATCAATAAAAAATTTAATGTTCGTTAAGATTTTTCGAAGCCCAAGTTTACAAATAGTTTGCTCTTTCTTATGAAGTGCATCTTTTTCTCGATTTTTCACTTTTTAACTTTATTTATTATAAGTTGAAAAAAAAAATTTCGAACCATATGTGTACAAAGAACATCCAAAAATAAAAGATTTAAAAGATTAAAGGCTTTTATAATGCAAGCTTCAAACTGAAGTATTTTTTTGTTAGTTCACAAAACAATCAAAATATACAGAAATTAATCCGTGGATGCACAAAGAGCATCCATTAAAAAAAGTTTGATGTTGCTCAAAGTATTTTAAAATTCATATTTAAAATTAGTTTTCTCTTTGCAATAAAAGGCAAATTCCCTATCGACTTTCCGTTTTTTAGTTTTATTTATGGTGGATCACACAAAAATCATATAAATTAATTTTTTTAAAAAAAATTAAATATGGTTTTGGTCCATAAATGCAACCAAAAAAACGTGATGGGGTCCATAAATACATTTGGGCTTTAGAAATGTTGACTTATATAAAATGAATTAAGAAATAATAGAAAATTTTAAAAATAAACAAATAAACAAAAAGGTACCAGAATGCGCTTTTGTCTTACAGAACTAATGCCATGCGCCACGGACGCGTAGCCATCGCTAGTATAAAGACATCCATGTACATGAGTTTCTTGGAAAAACAAATGAACAGAATAGCATTGAATCCTTATACATTTGGAAGGAAAAAGTACCAATTTAGTCCCTCAACTATGTCCTTTGGACCACTTTGGTTCCTAAACCTCAGTACTGGACTTGTGAGGCCCCTCATATAGCAAAATCGGACCAAATTAGTCAATTGACTAGGTCAGTGGGTGGTTTTAGGGTTTTTTGCTTATGTGGCATCCTTGTAGGATTTTTGTTGACTTGGCAGTGGTGTGGCAATGACGTGGCAGTCCGGTTGTTCACCATGTATGACGTCGCAATGATGTGTCAATCCACGTTGGCAACAAAACCCTAATACCGCTATTTTGACAGGTCAAATGATCAGGCAAGTCCGGTATTGCTACATGAGGGACCTCACAAGTCTGGTATTGAAGTTCAGGGACCAAAATGGTCCAGCGGGCATAGCTAAGGGACCAAATTGGTACTTTTTCCTATACATTATAAAGAATCGCTGTTGTAAGAGAAGCAAATTCCTCCACCATTAATCTGGGATAAAACAACATCACAATTAATAAACATGCATAAACAATTCAATGGGATATAGCATTATCATGAATATTTTTTCGAATTCCGAAGATCTTGTATGCCTGGATGTGTCACCAGAAATTCATGAAAACCATACATTATGAAAAGGATGATGAAATCCTTATATCCGTGGACCGCATTCATTGGGATATTTGAAACCCATCTTAGCCTTTACTGGGGCGATTAGATGCTCAATACCGCTTTCTTACTGTGATCAAGTTGACTCTCAGATAGGGAATGATGCATTAAAAAATTAGATCTTGTAGATCATCGGAATTAAGAATATGCTCCCGAAATCATCATGTGAAGTCCACTGCAATGGACAATATTGGTGAATTTATTTTAAAGGCATTCGATGATGGGAATTAAAGCAGAGCACTAAGCATAGAAGGCCCGCTTGAAGAATGGACTATGCATTAATTAAAAGAAAAAAAGGCCATTTTACATAACTGAACTATTAACAAAGTCCACTTAACCTTCCAAATTATAAAATGGTCCATTTCACATACCTCAACTACCAAAACCAGAACAAAAATCAATATATGATGGTTTTAAAGGTTATTTTGCTATTTTCTAATTTAAATAAAACCATTTTACGAGCTCAAATTATTAGTGAAATTCAAAATAAGTCCAATGTACCTCCGAAACATCAAAGAAAATCATAAACAAATGGATATTTTTGAATCAAAAAATTTTAATATTCTTTTGCAGTTTTAAGGTTCATTCATACTTTTAAAAATTAATTCAGAACTGGATCGAATTGTGGTATCCTTTTTATCGTTGCTTAAAAAAATTAATTCAGAAGTATACAATGCAGTTATTCAAATTATAAATGGCAAAACCATCTTTAAAAACATCATATGTTGATGTTTGTTGCGGTTTTCATAATTGAGATATGTGAAGTAGATTATTTTAGGGAGCCCATACAGCACGGTGCTCCGTTCAGAAGGATTTGGACGGATGAGCTAAAAGATAAAATATGTGACGTCATCATGAACCAACCTAAACCTATCTGAACCAAGCTGAACTAACCTGAACCAACCTGAACCAAACTGAACCAACCTGAACCAAACCGAATTTCCTATGAAACTATCAACCTTTTTACCAGAAAAATTCTGAACCAACATGAATTTTTTATGAAAAAATCTGAACCAATCTGAATTTGCCCTGAACCTAGCTGTTTTTTACCGGAAACAACCTGAACTAGCATGGTTTCCTATAAAACTAGCTGAAACATCATAAACCAATATGAATTTTCCATAAAACTACTTATACATCCTAAAACAACCTGAATTTCTTTACTAAACTAGCTTAAACGACCTAAAACAAGATAAATTTTCCATGAAGCTATCTACTTTTTTATCATAAAAAAGCCTAAACCCACATGAATTTTCTATGAAACTACCTGAACCAACCTGAATTTTCCATGAACATAACTGCCTTTTTACCTACAACAACCTAAACCAATATTAATTTCCTATGAAACTAGTTGAAACATCCTAAACCAATATGAATTTTCTATTAAACTAGTTGAAACAAACTAAACCAAGCTGAATTTTCCATGAAGTTTTCTACTTCTTTACGAGAAAAGTCCTGAAGCAACAAGAAATTTCTATGGAACTATATGAACCAACCTGAGTTTCACATGAACCTACCTATTTTTTTCACCTAAAACAATATGAACCAAACATGAATTTAGCATGAAACTTGCTGAAAAAAAACATAAACCAACATGAATTATTCTTGAAAATACATACAACTTTGAAACTAGATGAAGTCATTTTGTAAACCTATATAAAGCCATCCCTTCAAATAGTCATAAAACTACGAAAACTACATGAAAACTACATTAAGTCACATAAGAATTTTCTATGAAGCTAGCTGAAACAACCTGAACCAAGCTGAATTTCCCATGAAGCTATTTGCTTTTTTAATCAGAAAAATCATGAAACAACATAAATTTTTTATGAAACTATCTGAACCAACCTGAATTTCACATGAACCTAGCTATTTTCTGACATGAACCTGAATTATGCAATCGAAATCCATAACTACATTCTAGAGGTCTAATCAGAAACTGAAGCATTCATCTTTGCCTCCATCGCAATGCACGATCCATCCCACCCACACTTAAAGCAGAGCACACAACACAGAATGCCCACTCGAATAATGGACTAGCATATGCATTAATTAAAGCAAAAAGTTCATTTTACATAACTGAACTATCAACAAAGTCCACGCAACCCTACAAATTATCAAATGGTCCTTTTCACATACTTTAACTACCAAAATCAGGACAAAAATCAATATATGATGGTTTTAAAGGTTTTTTGCCATTTTCTAATTTAAATAAACCATTTTACAACCACAAATTATTAATAAAATTCAAAATAAGTCCAATGTACCTCCTAAACATCAAAGAAAATCATAAACAAATGGATATTTTTCAATCAAAAATTTTTAATATTCTTTTACAGTTTTACTGTTCATTCATATTTTTAAAAATTAATTCAGAAGTGGATCGAATTGTGACGGGGATGGCGCAGGCGGTTGCCGAGGCGAGCTCAGGATGGTGGAGGCGGCGGTGGCGCGCCGGGGATGGCGGATGCGGCACCGGCGGCGAATCTAGGATGGAGGAGGTGGCGGCTATGTGGAGTCCCCGACCGTGGGACTGAAATGGGGAGAGTAAAATGCCGTTGGCTAGGCGCGATGGTTAGGTACGTGGCTCATCCGTCTCAGCCAACGGAGACGGACGTCCATCCTGTAACATTTCTGTTTATAATTTGGGGTTAAGTGAACTTCGTCGATAGTTCAGTTATGTAAAGTAGACTTATTACTTAATTATAAGAATTGAATATTAGCGCAAGCAATTTTGCTGAGTTGTAAAACTTGCGAAGTTCCGTTACAACATTCAGTTCAAGTTCGCACCGCATGTCCGCATCGCACGAGCCACCGGGCCACCGGGAGAAGGCAAATTAAAGCAAACAACGCGGCAGTCGCGGCGTGGATTTTTGCTCTGATCACTCACAGTTTCACAAAGCACCACCAGTCCACCCACCACCACCTTCTCCCTCAACACCGCCCATGGCCATGGCCGGCCGCGTCCTCCGCCGCGCCACCGCCCTTGGCCTCGCCGCCGCGGCCGCGGGGTCCCTTCACGCTTTGGCAACGTGGGAGCCGCCCATGCCCGTCCCGCCAGTCAACCCCTCCATCCGAAAATGTATCATCGACTCCGTCCAAGTGCTCCAGGCCGCCCTGCTCCGCGCCCACCCCCTCTCCGGCGCTCTCCTCCGCGACGTCCGCGCGCGCTCAGGCCGAGCGGGACCTCGCCTTCCACGACGCGGAGGGCGGTGACGGCGGCGACCCCGCCGTGGCGGTGGACCTCCGCCTCTTCCTCGCCTTCCTCGCCGCTCGCGATGGGCGCGCCGACGAGGCCCTGCGTCTCTACACGGAAGCCGCCCGCGACAGCCCGTTCGACCCGCGGCCCCGCGCCCTCGCGTACTGCATCTTCCTCCTCACCAAGCGCGAGGACGAGGCCGACGCCGCCTACCTCCGCGTCGCCTCGCACGCCAACTTCCAGGTGTACGAGCAGCTCTTCTGCGAGCTGGTGATCGCATTGATACTGGGTGGCGCCATCAGGACCACTCTACCGAAGAACGGGGGTTTCCTCCTGGACAAGGCTTGCTTCGTGGTGGACTCAGGGCTGGTCATGGCGCTGCAGGACAAGATGCTGTCCACGGCGGATAACCTGCAGCTCCTAGTGCTCCGCTTGTGTTTGCACTCCAAGGTGCGAGCCCTGATAAAGGAGGAGGAGAAGGAAGCAAGGAAGCGCGAAGAGGAAGGTGGTGCGCCCTGAAGCAACTCTTATTTCTTATTTCTGGGTGAGTTCAAATTTGTTGGCAATTAATTTGATGTTCCCAATGAACAGGATAATAGCACACACGTCGATTAGTGATTCTGAATGTTCTAAGTCACAATCTGCACATGAATTCAGTGAACCACAAATCTGCTATGCTGAGTCAATATGTTGCATAATGTCTTATTTGGACGTGATTAGTATGGTCTCTATCTATATCCTCTGTTATGTGTTGCGTTAATGCATTTTTTTAATTTGTGGAGCTATGCCGCTCGATCGAGAATAGTTTTAGTAGTAGTTCGTCAGTGGATGTTGATCTGATTTGTGCCAAACCGAATTAGTTAGCACTCGTTCTTGGAATTTACAGCGTTCTAAAAATTCATGAGCGCTAAAGGTTAATGCATACCATTTGTTTCTTTTTGCATCAATTCATCACGCAGGTACAGTTTAATGTATCGTAATCTGCTGTCATGCGATGCGCATTTCATTGCATGGTGTACAGTGTACTTGCAGTGTGTCTTAAAATAGATTGTTTTGATTTGAAAACTGTAGCTCATCAACATGATACTAGTATAAAATTAAGTCTCCTTTTGCTAGTGAGTATATTTTATTGCAAACTGGCATGAGAATTGAGAATTACTCGAGCCTTCAGAGCACTAATCCGAGTTGCCAACAAAGTCATTTGGAAGCAAAATGTGTATAAGAGAATAGTTAGTTTGTATCCATGATTTAGACTTTCAAATTGCTCTCTCTTATATATAAATTTATGCACCAAATTCTGTTCAATTTTTTCCACTGTACAGCTAAAATTGTGTGGAACCTCTTCTTTACTTACATACTTAAATGTAAAAATATGCATGATCAGTGTGTCTTTTTAAGAATGTTCATATCTAGCAATGATCACATATCCCCTTCCAAGGTTTTCTCTCCTATTTTTCTGTGCAGGTGAGTGACATCATAGGGAAGTTTGATATGGTTTTGTGATGTGCTTCATCCAATTACTTTGTTCATGTTTGAAGAATCAGTTTTCAGGTTCGTGCTCGTCGATGAAATCAGCATTTAGGTGGCAGTTTTGTTGGAAGAAACTAGGTTATATCTCAGGGTAGCATGGTTACTCATATGTACGCCAAAATATTTTGTTACAAAAATTACTCTGTTCGTGCTTAAGTACAGGCATATGTACAGCCTTAACACTCTTCAACAGTCAATTTCTTTTAAACATTGCAGCTTATTTCAAAGCTCCACTGCTTATGGGTTGTTTGGTGGAAAAATGACGTGTCGTGTAGCCACTAGCCAGTAGCCGGTATATGTTCTTTGTCCTTACTTTTTAGCGATGGTGCTAGAGTTGCACTTAATTGTTTTGCAGGGATATCAAGGCATTCTGTTAACTAGAACCTGATCAGTGATCATACAAACGAACAGTTCGAAAACATTGTGTCTGGATTTAAAATGATAAGATATATATGTTTTGAGTACTCTGTTAAATACACCATATGTTAGAATATATCATATATGCCGCACGTGTAATCACTCTAATTACGTGTGCAATATTGGCATTAATGGTCTACCATGTTCTACGTCCGGCCTGTTCCCCTTCAGGCTATTTATATTGTACCATGTACTCCCCCGATGTTTTATTAAAAGATCATCACAATTAACATTGTATCAGAACCATTGCTCTTCATACTCCCTCTCTTCCTCTAACCCTAATTCTCATAGCCTCCACCGGTGAATCCCTCGCCATGGCCTCCTCCGGCAAACCCCTCGCCGTGGAATTCCCACTAACTCCGGCGAAATAAAGGTTGGAGTTTCCCTTCCCCCATATGTCGACGCTCACTGGGCATGTCGGCGGAACGATTGTCTTCTCCGCGGTTCAACTTGTAGAGGCCAACCCTGTCGTCCTCCCTACCGACGCACAGGCGCTCCTGGCTGTCGTGGGCTTTGGCAGCGGTATCTCCAGTGGCCTCGGCGTCTTCTTCTCTTCCTTCGGCACCAGCGGCGGCTGACTCACCTCCGGCGTGGGGCCCTACACCGGCATGAGTCTCGGCGGCAGCCTTGGCAGCCTCCGTGGTGCCATCCACCACGACGCGGGCGGCGGCGGCGTTCTAACAACCGTTCCGGCGTAGTCCCGTACCCCGACGCGGGACTCAGCGGCGGCGCTGTCTCCTACCCTGCAAGCGGCATGCTGCCGTCCACCCCGGCGCGGTAAGCAGCGAGCTGCGTGCTCCTACCAGCTACGGCATGGGGAACCCTAATTCCCCTGGAAGTAACTTGGCCGGTTTGGCCCATCCTGTGGGCTTGGTCGAACTGGGCCCCATTGGAAGTGAGTTGGCCAACCTGCCCTTCGCTAACTTAATTGGGCCATCAAGTGGGTCACGCGGAATTGGGTCACGTACTAGGCCTTGTTTCTGGACATTTCAATGTCCATGGTGGTGTGACCGGGTCCTGTTGGTCCCTCTTGACGCTTTCTTATGGCGCCAGCTCTGCCTCTGCCGTAGCAGCCCCCTACGCTCCTCCTTGCGACCTGGACACGATAGACTCCCTTCATGCGCAAGCTGTTGGCATCATGAACATCGGCTCTCTGGTGCCGGTTGTTCTCGACCTTGCTAGCTCCAACTACCACAAAGAGGCGGGGTCTTTTTCTTGTCGCCCTTGGCCGGTTCACACTTGTCGTCCACTTCTACTGGACGCCCGCACAATCCTGACTGGCTCATATGGATTACGTGGCCCTCTCCTGAAACTACGATCACATCTCGGACAACTTGCGTGAGGGTGTCATGTGCACCATCACCACCGCTCGCTCCATGTGGCTGGCGCTTGAGCATCAATTCCTTGGTAACCAGGAGACTCGGGCCCTTTATTTGGGGCCCAATTTCACTCCTTCGTACATGGCAACCTCTCCATCACTGACTACTTCCGCCACATGAAGGGTTTGGCAGACACACTCAGTCAATGACGGCACGCTGGTTCTCCAAGCGCTTCGAGGTCTGTCCGACCAATTTGAGACGGTATGGGCCATTATTCACAATACCAAGCCTGTGGGAATTGTAGAAAGAGAACACGGTATGACATGGAATGCATTTGTGCAAAAATGAGTTCAAGACCGGTTATCATCGTTGGGTTTATCACGGTGAGAGTGGTTGTGCTCGTGCCGTCCCCACCCCTCCTGACGAAGGATTTGATGAAATTGACAGAATCAAGACATGATGGAAGATTTTGGCCATGATTTTGATGATGCGCAGGCAACTATATCTACGACCGAATTCTTAACCCTTTTAGAATCTTCCAAGCAGCCTTTGCACGATCGAACCACCATGACCCTACTCTCTATGGTCACACGGATGATGGCTCTGAAATACAAGTATAACTTCTCCATCATTTGTTTTGATGAGTTGTTAGGATGTTTAAGAGATGCCCTTTCGGAAGGACACAAGATTCCCTCCCAGTTGGTACGAGTGTAGGAAACTACTTGCTGGTCTGGGAATGCCTTAAAAGAAAATATATTACTGTCCGAACCATTGCATATTGTACTATAAAAATGAGGCTGCCAAAAATGTGTGTGATCATTGTGGGGAGTCCAGATATATCGAGACCGTCGACGGTACTGGAGAAAAGAAACAAACGAAGGTGGTGAGAAAAGTGTTGCAGTACTTTCCGTTAAAGAAACGATTGCAACGATGTTTCGCTACGGAGGAGACCGCGCAGCAGATGAGGTGGCATAAGGAGGGTAAACGTGCAAGACCCGTCTTGATGGTTCATCCGACCGATGGAGAAGCGTGGCAACACTTTGATAGAGTGTATCCGAAGTTCGCAGCGGGTTCAAGAAATGTGTGGCTCCCACTTGTCACTGATGGATTTACGCCTTTCAATATGATGGCTGCACCGTACTCATGTTTGCCAGTTTTTGGCATCCCCCTGAACCTCCTGCATTCAATTCTGATGAAAGAAGAGTTCATCTTTCTTTTTTAAATCGTGCCTGTGTCAAAAAAATCCTAGAAAGAACCTAGATTTGTTTATGAGTCAATTGATTGACGAGCTGAATGAGTTGTAGGAAGAGGGAGCCCCGATGTCGAACAGATCTTTCTGTATGAGGGCTGCCTACATGTATTCCATACATGATTTCCCCGCTTACGGTATGTTCTCCGGATGGAGCACACATGGGCGGTTTAGTTGCCCTGTGTGTTTGGATGATACAGAGGCATTCCAGCTAGGATTTGGTGGCAAACCGAGTTGATTCGATTGTCATGGAGTATTTTTAAAACTGGGCATCCATTTCGGAAGCAGAAGAATGCATTCCGTAAGAACACAATAGTAAAAAGGAAAAAACATGGTCGTGTGGGTATTGCGTTCATAAAGGAATGGCATGCCAAATTGGTTCATAGTCAGAATGGTGCTTATGAAGATTACAGTATCTTACATAATTGAACGCACAAGTGTTGCATATACTCTTTTCCATATGCAAATGATCTTATTTTACCGCACAACATTGGTGCGATGCATCATGAGAAAAACCTAGCAGGGGCCATCTATGGTACAAACTTTGATATAGCTGAAAAAGTAAAGATAATGCGAAAGCACGATGAGATTGTCAGGAGATATGCGATCGACCATCAATGAATATGGCTGAGGGGGAAATGAAGAAGTCAAAAGTGGTGTATTGCTTAATAGTCTGGCAAAAGAAGGAGGTATCACTTTGGTTTCAGAATAGCCTAAAATTTCCCGATGCATATGCGTCAAACTTTGGATGAGGCGTGAACATCACTCAAGGGAATTTAAATGGAATAAAATCCACGACTTTCAAATATTCATGCGAGACCTCGTACCCGTCGTGTTTCGAGGTTACGTACCTGAAGATGTCTGAAGAACGCTCAGCGAACTGAGTTTCTTTTACGTAAAGTTATGTGGTAAGGAGATCAATAAGGACGATATGATGAAGCTTGAGGATGATATCGCCGTGCTCGTATGCAAGTTAGAAAAGATTATGTTACCTGGTTTTTCAATCCAATGCAACATCTGGTCGTGCATCTACCTTATGAAGCTCGACTTGGGGGGCCAGTACAATATCGGTGGATGTATCCTATAGAGCGGTGATTGAAAAATATTAGAGCAAGTGTAAAAACAAAGCACGCGTTGAAGGCTCAATAGCCGAGGCATACCATGTCTAGGAGATCACTAATTTTACCAACAAATACTTGGCAATAGAGAATAATATGAATATTCAGATACCTAAGTACCGTCCAGTCGAGCGCAGAGTTCAGTTTGAGTTAAGAATTTATCAGGTGCAAGGTCGGGCGGTAGGTAAGCATCTGATACGAGACTAATCAGGAGATGAACAAGTTGTCGCATTATTATATTTGTTCGACAACATCGAAGAGTTGGTAGCTGTATGAGACGAGTTTGTCTAAGCCGAATGGAAAGGAAGTCGACAGCCAACTGCTGGTGAAAGAACCCAACTGTTGCGAATGGGAGCTGGACATGGGCGGCCGGACTTCTTTGCATGGTTTTGAAAAAAACTGCTATTGATGCTAGTTTACATAATGATTTTCGTCAAATGTCGCGTGGATGCATGAGATCTGTGAAAGTTCATAACCGTTATGATATAAACGGTTTACGATTTCGTTCCTCCACACATGAGCGGTCAAAACCTGACTTGTGATCGGTAACCAGCTGTGTCTTATGCCAGGGTGAGGATGGGGTTGACTATTACAGTATAATCGAAGAGTTTATCGAACTTCTATTCGAAGAAAGCAAAGAGCTCTAGTAGTTCTATTTCGTTGCATGTGGTTTGATCCGTATGATGGTGTCCGACGTAAACATGACATTGGCTTATTTGAGGTTAAGCACACTTCTGACTCAAAGGATATGATCCATTCATTCTCGCTAACCAGGCAGAGCAGGTGTATTATCTCTCCTATCCATGCCAAAAACCTATAAAAGGTAGTGTTAAGAAAGATTTGAAGTCGTGGTGGGTTGTATACAAGGTGTGTCGGCCAGGGAGATTGGTAGACCCAACAACTGATAACTACGAGGGTCCAACACAGGATCATCGATTGAACACCACAATGGTAGTCGATATTGGGTTGGGACTTGACGAACTATAAGCAATTGAATGCCCGGATGCTGAAGAAGAACAAGAAGAATAAGAGGTTCAAGAAGACCCAATGACGTGGGATCGTTAAACGAAAATTTTATGGATGTCGACAATAATTACTGCTAGATATTATAACATTTGGGTACTAAAATATCTCACTTTCAATTATTTCTTGCGATTTACATTATTTATTTGACTAACTATTCTTTAATTTTCATATGCAGGATATGCCGCCGTGCAGGTTCGTCAATCCCCCGCGGCATGCACAGGAGGAGGAGGAGGCCTCTTAGGCCGGGCAGGAGCTAGCTCTGATGCAGGAGAGTGGAGCTAGTGCGTCCGGGGCAGGAGATAGCCAGGAAGGATCATCCTCTCAGGCAAGTAGGAGGAAAAGGGGCCCAAACAAGGTGAGGGCCGCACCGCCTCAGCAGTCTGGGCGACCGGCGATCCAGATTGATGGTGATAGGTACACATTTTTGTAGCAAATAACTTTTTTGACATTGTCAATTGTAATTATATAAACCTGTTACACCTTTCTTTTAAATGTGCAGCAACATGTCCACGGTGGATGTCAGCGATAGGTACCAGCCTAGGACAACGCTTGGCACCCTGGCGAGGCAGTACCACCCTGGGTTGATAACCCAGGATGGGACAACAAGACCGGCATACAGCTGGGATGACTACAGGCTAGCCCCGCATGGGATAGCACTATCGCAGATCAGGTCATCCGCAAGTTTTGGGTAAGCTACACAATAACTCAAACATCTATTTATTCTTACTTCTATTCACATATGTTGTTATACCCTATTTCAGCTCAGGTTCGCTTCGTAAGAGGGACTTTAGCTGTGTGATTTTGCTCCTGTCATCGAAAGGATGGTGAAGCAAAGGGTATTGGACATGATGTCTAATGCACGTGTCATGGCTGTTCGGGAGTACCATAGGTCAGTAGCCTTTACTCACAATACATTTAAGTTTCATGTGTTTGTTACAGATTTCCACATTTCCGTGTTTTTGTAAGAGACAGGAGCAGCAAAACCTCACGCCCCAGGAGGCTCGTCAGTTCTATTTGACGGCCGGTCAATACAACCAGGTCCGTCCGGAGTGGTGCCAGGAGGACGCCTAGGAGGCTATAGGTAGGAAGTGGGACAACTTCGAGTGGAAGGAGAAGTCAGAGAAGGCAAAGAAGAATAGGGGCGTTAAGGACTACAAATCTAACACCGGGAGGTGGTCGATCACACAGTTGGGAGGAAACTGGTAATATAAATTTTTTTACTCGTCAGCGCTTTAGATTGTCGTACTAACACATGTTTGATCATATTACAATTTAGTTGGTGAAGATGGGGGTTAGACCTAGCCCGATGGACGTGTGGAAGCAGGCCCACACGAAAAAGACGCCGTCTGGTGGACAACCGACATTGCATCCCCAGGCATATCTCCGTTTGGTAAGTCTCAACAACATTGTTCAATATAACTTTCTTATATTTATTTATTTGTATGATTTTGACTATCACAACGGCATGTAGGAGCGTTGTAAGAACGCTTATAGAGAGGAGCACGGGGAGGAGAGCAATCCAGAGGATGCTCCCCTGGATCCTCATGTGATTCATAAGCACATGGGGGCAAGGCTCACTGGCGATCGGTGGCGACCACCTACGGTGAGATCTCTTTCGTACATTTGTATATTATGATTTTAACATAAAAACTTACTGCTATATTATACATGTTGTAGGTCTTCAGAGTACATGTCCGAGGTTCGGGCTAGCTAGAGCGGGGGTGAGACACGTCGCCAATTTGAGAAGCGCCTGCAGAGGGAGCGTGAGCAGCAGCAGAAGAGACATAAGGAGGAGCGGGCTTATGATAGAGAGATGATAAGGGCTATGCAGGGGAGTCTGAGGGCTGCGCAAGAGGATTACGACAGAAGGCTGCGACAGCTTGAGGCATTCGTCGCTGGGGTAACGTGTTCGCACAACTTCATTTCATTCTATAGATGCATATCTTGTCAGGTATACCAACGAATTAAAGTATATTTGCGGGCCGGGCCAAGCAGACACGCGGGGCTTGCTGGTAGCTCCTTGACCCAGGTGGGGATGGTGGGCCCCTACACAGGTGGCCCGACCGTCTACGGCAGCCACCCAGCCCCTCCAGGCACCTATGTTGGCTAGGGCGGCTACGCTGGACAGACGGCTCCACCACCGGGCACCTATGGGACCCAGCCGACCTTTGTCCCGACGCCCAATTACTCGAACGTCGAACGTCACTAGTTGCGTGATCCAGCGGTGAATCACTTGTGCCAAATCAATACGTTGTCGCATAGTATATATATGTCAAATGTCTAATTGAAAAATCTCACTGGGTTCGGGTTCTGCCATGTCTAAGCCTCTGTCCTCTGTGCCACATCCTCAGGACGACACGCAGCAGGGCGAGGATGCCTCCGGGAACGTGGCCGTCAATCTCGCGGAGCAGCTCTTCGGCACCCCGCCACCGCAACCATAATTTACTGATGTTTTCACAAACTTTTATGTGTCTTGATGTTTGTATGTTTGAGTATTGTGATTACGGTATTGACGACAGTCGGAGATATGGTTTTGATGTGTTATATTGATATTACCGGAGATATATGTGTATATCTGTGAAATTGTGGGATATTTGAATGTGTGGGTTTTTTGGGTATGCAGGTTGCAGCAGCTGCTGCTACTGGGTGTAGGAGCAGCTACAAAATTATTGTGTTTTTTATATTTTTGAAATTGTTTTTGCTGGTCTACAGTTATTCTCGACGGCTAGGACCTGGCCGTCGAGAATGGTGCCCATGGGCCCACCTGCTAGCTCAGGACGGGTCCGGGTCCAGCGGCGGTGGACTAAGTAATCTCGACGGCCGCACAACTGTCGTTAAATAACGAATTGGGCTGGGCCGAGCATCTATATCGATGGCGACGGCCTATGAGCCGTTGAGACAAGTGCCTTCAGCACATCGCGCCTGGCCTGCGTATTCTTGACGACGGCTAGCCCGAAGCCGTCGAGACAGACTATCTCGACCGCCGGGCCGTCGAGACAGGACGTCTCTCTCGACCACGCTATCTCGAGGGCCAAATATCGACGGCCAGCCGTCGGGACTCACCTTTCTCGCCATTTAGTCCCAAAGGGAAGGGCTGTTGTTTCTGTTCGATGTAAGGAGGAGCTATACCGGCCACAATTTTTTGTATGCTTTTGAAGATGTTAGCTCCACAATTCAGCCATCAAATTGGTTCTCGTTGTTGATTCGTAGTAGTTAGCTGCAGAATTGCATAATGTATTCATGTTGATATTCTCAGTGAAGTAACAATGCTTGAAATAGTGCAAATCCAGTGTTTTGTTTCCTGCATCTTTCCCTCACCATCCAACCCACTTGCCAAACACCAGCCAGGACAGAATGGTGCTAAAGGAACCAAACAGAGACTGTAGCATTGATTGATCCATCATGGCTTTAACCCATCCCGAAAGTCATCCTGGATGATCCAGGTTGATTCAACCAAACACACCCTAATTAAATCAATTAACGGAACCATATGAGCAGCGATATGGGTGCCAGGGTGGGGCCCTTGGGCTTGAGGGGCTAGCGACGGCGCAAATCACATCTCATCCAGTCAAGATTTTAAATCTCCGGCAACAGCGGATGCTATAGCGTGCTATAGCGGCTTTAGTAGGGTCTAGCTATTGAAAATGTCGGCTAGAACGGGCTATAGCGTTATTTAGCCGGTTATAGATGATTTGAAAAAGCCATACGCTAAATATTATAGCCGGAAATTTAAAACACCGCATCATCCAGTACTTGTCCATCATTGGTTAAGCATAGTCGGTCGGCTTATCCTGACTCATGAGGAGAATAAGGGTGTGTTTGGTTGGCAGCCGGTGCTCGCCGTGCCAACCCTTGGCGGGTCCTCAGCCACGCCCGCCTGCGCGAGCGGTGGCAAGCGATTTGCTTGCCTGCGCCAACGCTCGCGCGCGTGCAAATATGTCAGCACGCCGGTGATTTGGCGAGGGCGAGGGGCCACGGACAGCGTATCAAACGGTGGTCAAATTTGACGGCGCGTTGGTGGTGGCGAGCATGGGCGACGAACCAAACATGCCCTAACTACTTTTGATTCTCCATCGCACGATCATCACCGCACCACGAGAAGGCAAATAAAGCAAGCAAACGACGCGGCGTGATTTCCTGCTCTGAAAATCGCTCGCTCTCACAATTCACAAAGCACCCCCTGGTCCACCACCACCACCACCGTCTCCCTCGACCCCGCCCCATGGCCATGGCCGGCCACGTCCTCCGCCGCGCCTTCGTCCTCGGCCTCGCCGCTGCTGCCGCGGGGTCCCTGCACGCGTTGGCAAAGTGGCAGTCGCCCAAGCCCGTCGCGTCCTTCAACCCCGTCGTCAGGAGCGTCCTCCTCGACTCCGCCCAAGCGCTCCAGGCCTCCCTGCTCCGCGCCCACCCCCTCTCCGGCGCGCTCCTCCGCGACGCCCGCGCCCAGGCCGAGCGGGACCTCGCCTTCTTCAACGCGGAGGATGGCGAGGGCGGTGACCCCGCCGTGGCCGTGGACCTCCGCCTCCTCCTCGCCTTCCTCGCCGCTCGCGACGGCCGCGCCGACGAGGCCCTGCGGCACTACACGGAAGCCGCCCGCGACAGCCCGTTCGACCCGCGGCCCCGCGTCCTCGCCTTCTACATCTGCCACATGACCAAGCGCAGGGACGAGGCCGCGCAGTGGAACTCTGCCTACCGCCGCCTCGTCCCAAACGTCAAGTTCCCCGAACTCCCGGGATACGAGTCCTCCGAGATCAAGGACCTCATCCACGAGCTGGTCATCGCGTCCGTGCTCGGCGGCTTGTTCGACGTCGTCTTCCCGGAGGATAGGTGCTACGTGGTGGACAAGGCTTGCTTCGCGGTGGACTCAGGGCTGGCCATGGCGCTGCAGGACGAGACGCTGTCCATCGCAGAAAGGCTGCAGCTCCATGCGCTCCGCGTGTGCTTGAAGGCCAAGGTGCGGGCCTGGCTCAGGACGGAGGAGGCCTTGACAGCAAGGATCCGTGAAGAAGAAGAAGAAGACGGTGGCACGCACTGAAGCAACTCCATCTTTCGAAATTCTTGGTGAGTTTACAATCGTCGACAACTCGACCCATTAATTTGATTGTTTCCCGTGAACATGCAATTTCTAAGCTACAAGTATGGAATTAACTGCATAAGTTCAGATCCGCTTCGCTGTGCCGTGAGTGTGTTCTATGTTGTTTGCTTGGATCAGTTATAGGCAGTAAGTTCCGTTTAATGAAAGGAGGAACACGTGGTTAGTTTGGTGGTGATCAATATCATTGTTATGTGCTGCGTCAATGCATCTTCTAAATTTGTGGATGTTTTGTTCATAAATTTGTGGATGTGTGATTTTTTTTAAAACTGAATTAGCACACATTCTTGTAGTTTTCAGCGTTATTGAAAATTCATGAACTGTGAGTGTAATTTATTAGAATTATACTTCATTGGATCGATCCATCACTAACACACAGTTAATATAACATAACAAAAGATGATTTGTTTCATAATCTGTGTTGTTATCAGCGGTCATGGTATGCACATTTCTTTCTGATATTTTTTTTGCTGGCAGAGTGTCATAAATATATAGGACTAGATTGTTTCTGTTGTTTTGACTTGAAATATGTGGATCAGCAAAATCATTTGAATTTACGTTTCCTTTCCCTAATGAATTATCTTCTATTGGAAACTGGCATGAGAATTACTCGAGTCTACAGAGCACTATTGTGATTATGTGAGTTGCAATAAAGTCATCTAAAAGCAAAATAATTGTGTAAAAGAGAACTTCGGAGTAGTCTGTTTCTATCCGTGGTTTTGCACTTTCAGATGTCTCTTTTGCATATAAATTGATGCACCAAATTCTGATCTTTTTTGCAATGTCTAGCTAACATCGTGTGAAAACCATTTCTTTTTCCTACTTACTTGAATGTAATAATATGCATCAGCACGACCACATTAAAGTCTTGTAGGAATGTTTTTATCTAGCAATAATCACCTACCTTTCTAACAATACCCTGCCATTTTTTTTCTGTGCAGGTGAGGTGACATCACTGGAAGGTGTTTAGTGATGTGCTTCGTCGAATTGCTTTCAGTAAATGTTTGAAGAATCAGTTATCAAGTTCTAGATCGTCAATGGTAATCAGCATTCAGGTGACACTTTTGTTTTGTTGGAAGAAACTAGGTCATATCTGAGTCTAACATAACTCACATGGACTCCAAAAGTTCTCACTGTTGCAAAAATTACTCTGTTGGTACCCAAGTATAGGCTTATGTGTAGCCTTATCAGTCATCAATTCCTTTGTCATCTATTATTATACTAAACTACAGCAAAACAAAACCACCACATTAATTCTAAAATATCAGAAAATCTCACATTAATCGAAGAGAGAAAAAAATCTACAACGTTAGTTATAGTGGGTCTGAATTATAATGGCTTAGATTAAAAGTGCAATAATAAAATAAAAAATAATAAAGGAGTTCATATCAATTAGACATTTTTCAAAAAATTCTATATCAAATAAAAGGTTAGAAAAAGAGTTCATATCACATATGAGATGTAACCACACAAATACGTGGAACAGCTTGCTCGTTACAGGTTATTTCATTGCCTCGCTAATTATGGTTGGTTTGGTTCAAAAGTGACGCTACTTTTTTTTTTTCAGTCATATGTGTCTCCAGTAGCCTAATTAGAAATAGTATTTCTAGTGTTTAAAGATCTGCGAGAGTTGCACTTGGGTTGCAGGGATAAAACAACGCAGTCTGTACTAATGAATTTAAGAGAGTAACTGATGATGCTTACTTAGGTGCCAGCGACGATACACTAAACACATTGACATATATATTATGTCCCAAAATTGGTTTGTCAATTGACTATCTTCCCTTTTTCAGAATTTGGCCAATTTTTACTATGCTACCAGGCACAAATGACATTTTTACCCCCCGCGAACACCCTTGATAGGCGAACTAATTGGAGTGATCACTCGCGCGGGGCGTTTGCTGTCAATACAAGTATATAACTAAGTCAAGATGCAGCTCTTTTGTATGACTTCATGTGACGTGTAACCTCAGATGCAATCCCCATTGTGAACATTCTGGTGCGCTCATTGACTGACACGAAAATGATCCATGTTCTTTCATTCAGAGTTAATCGCCAGTTGCGTTAGAGCATGACTAGTAGATGCTCTACAACACGATTGCGAACAATTTCAGTTTCTATAATTCATCCAACAGAGTCTTATGTTAGTCTCTATATTTAGAGACTATATCCGATCTCTATATCTTTTTAGTAGACTCTGCTAGATAGTATGAAAATATAGGACTAAATAGTGTTTTGGAGATGGATATGTAGATTGAAATTTAGAGAACCTACTGATTATACTCTTAGTGGCTTATTTGTCTAGATCTTTTTGCCTCTATTCAGGTATATCACCAATTCACCATGTCTTGGTCTTATCTAAGTACACCTTTAATCGTCGTGAGGCTCTGCTGGCAATCAACGCCTTGAGTCTAGACCTAGAACATTTGTCTACGGAAAAAGCATTTCTAATCCATGAGGATATATTAAGGCCTTTATATAATGTGAGAACAACATCTCAAGTCTTGATCTTGTGTTAGGGATATGGAATCGTGTCGAACATGATCTCCACATTTCATATGGTCTCACTCACCTTTCATATGGTCTCGTGGCATACATGCTATATAAAGATAAATTATTCTAGAAGGTGCCACCTTCGTACATGACCTAAGAAGTAAGAAGGTGATGACAGTGAGCTGGTGTGTTGGCTCAAGCTCATGTGACCTAGTCATCTAGAGCTAAGCCATAACACCCCTGATCTACAAGCTAGGGACCCAAGATTGAAAGGTTTGGCATGTCATCATGTAGCACACAACGACTTCACACAAATACTAGGTAATTTTAAAATAATCTTCAACAGCCAGCCCTACAAAGCCAAGATATATAAGACCCTTTTTCTCACAATTAAGTTACACATCCTGTAAAGTGAGAACACCAAGATTTGATTTTTCGTATCCATCATGATTAACTTCCTCACCTCCATTGTATATCTAGCTGAGATTGAAGGAAGTGAGGGAAAAGACGTAATTTTCTCAAAAACTCATATGATTTAGGTAGCTAGAGCAAATACCCCTAATCTCTAAATTGTCGTCTTCCTCTTTTGAACTTTTGACTCTCCCCCAAAAGCAAGTCTCACACCCTTGTGACCTAGATGTGATGTTGACATGCTATGGCGGTACAATCTTGGTGTTCTACAGATGATCTTGGCATTTGACTACTTAAAAAAATATATTGATTACAATAGATTTTTGCAAGAACAAAGGCAAAACATGGACATCCTATCGTAGTAAAAAACTTGGACAAAGTACTACTAAAACATGGACAATATATTGATTAAACATGGATAAAACACAAAAACATCATGGAACATTAGTGAAATATTCATGAAACATCAAAAAGAACTGACATAACAAATGTTCTAAATAGCGGGCTATAGCGCCGCTATAGCGGTGATATATCGTTTTGAACATGTATACGCCGCGCTATTACAGCTAAGAGCACAATGGCGTGATTTAGCGACACTAAAATGCATAGCGGGCATAGCATTTAGCGGCACTATTTAGGTTTCAATGCTTGCAGGCCGAAACTAAAGCCGGCTCAAATTCCGGCGCTGGTCTCAGTCCAAAAAAGTTACTCTGTTATGATGGAATTGTCAGTTCTCAGGTACTCTGTTGTACTGTTTGTGTTTGTTGATGGATTTGTGTTTATGATATAGTGTACTTATAAATAATAACTCTTATGATCATACCTTAATCTTATGTTGTTTATAACCTAGACAAAAACAGCTGAAATCCATATTTTTTGACTTTTGACTTTGTCACTTTGAGGCATGCCATGTTTTTACATTCTTTTGAAAACCGCTAACCTGCTTAGCGGCCGCTATAACGGCGCTATAGCTGTCTTAGTGGTTCCAGGAGGGCTTCGCTAAAACCTATAGCTCGCTATTTAAAACATTGGACATAACATTATGTTTCATAGTTATTCAAAGATTTTTCACTCCATACAACCAAAATGTTTTGTGAGAGCAAACACCAAGTTTTGTAAGAATCTAGGGCATAAGTGGAAGAAAATTTTTTAGTAAGAATTAGCACATGTATGTTCTATTAAGTGCATCTCAAAACCTAATAGTTGTCAAGGCAACTGAACCAACCAGTTAGTAAACCTTGGTTATATTATGAGTTGTTCCGCACTTGTTTGCTAGTGATGCTTTATACGTACGTATATGAATGATGTTTTATGGTAAAGATGAGGATGAATCTATCTTATGTTTTTTCTCCTCCATATCATGCGAGCATCACGTCCTTCGCAGTGGATTTGGCTGCCAAAGCTTTCCAAACTTGCTCCTAGACCTTACCGGAGAGAGGGGTGTTCACCAGCGAGAGGCGACGCCGGTGGCCGGCCGTGAGTAGCGTCTGTGGCGCACTTTGTGATAGTGAGGAAGATAGGAGAGAAAGTAAAAAAATTTTGAGGAGGAAGGAATGGGTAAATAATGAGAAATAGATAAAGAATGGATGGCTATGCTAGTGGGTGCAAGGTGTCCAACCGCATCGGAATTCGCCCTAAAGAGATTTCATAATATAAACACCTCCTTTGACAAATAACATAAAGATTAGGATTGGAAGATGCAACGTCTCAAGAACTACGACGCACGGTGCCCTTGTGCAAACAAAATTAACAAGAAGATAGATACCGTCTTTGGCGCAAGCAATTGCCTTTTCACCTCATCCTCTCCTCTCCTTCTTTCCCCATCCACCCCTCCTTCACCACCACCATTTTCTTTGTCTCCACCCTTGGCACCACCCGCTCTGCTCCCATCCTACTGTAGCACCACCCACCCAAACTTTGCCCGTTGGAGTCGATCCATCCACGTCTGTCATCCCACCGCCTTCGACCATCCATGGCGTCGGTGACGCCGCCAGAGCATCGTGCCCCACTACAATTTCATCCCCACCGCCGCTGCTGCCTGACAGCTTCCTTCTAAGCTTGAAGACCCTAAATCCAACTCTACTTCGAACTCTAGCCCTAACCTCATGGTGGTGACGGTGACAGTGAGAGGAGATGAAGAAGATGGTGGTAGCGACGACAAATCAAGGTAATCAAAATCGCATGTGATTGCGAGCAAAACCAAAGAAAATAGTATTACCATAAAAATCAGTTCGTGTAACATTGGTCCAGGAAATTGTTTCGGGAAAAATACTATGATGCACGGAGGTAATTGATATAAGGACAGCGAGAATGACGCCGACAAACAGAACCGTGCACGGCCAGTCGCGCCTGCATAGCCAACAAAAGCCACGCCTCACTCTCTTGAAGCCCCAAGGCGAAGGCCGCAGCACAAACCAACTCCAAATCCTCCAAACTTGAAGCTCCTGGTCTCTACTCGCCACCTCGCGCCATCGCCATTGACACCCACGCTTCACGCTTCCTCCGCCCATGTCGCGCTGGCGCTTCCTCCGCCGCGCCGCCTTCACAGCCGCGGTGGGCGGGGTCCTCTACGCCGCCACGACGACGGAGGAGCCCTCCAACCCTAAGCCCCCACCCCACGCCGGCCCCACCGGCCACCTCGCCCTCGTCCGCGCGCACCCGGGCCTCCGCGGCCTCAACGCCCTCCTCACCCCCGCCGCCTTCCTCGTCGACGCCACCCAGGCTCTCCTCGCCGGCGCTCTCCGCACCCCGCCCTACGACCAAGCCCTGCACCGCCACGGCCGGGAGCACCTCTACGACCACATCGCGTCGGCGGAGTCGGGGGGTGACGAGGACCGTGCGGCGTGGGCTCGGCTCACCCTGGCTTTCCACGACGCCCGCGACGGCCGCCTCGACGACGCCCTCTACGCCTGCGTCCGGCTGGCCGCGGAGCGCCCCGGGGACACCACCACGCGTGTCGGTGCCGGCGCGCTCTGCCACATGCTCGGCCGGCCCGAGGAGGGCGGCCGGTGGCTCGGTGCGGCGGCCTACCTCTCCGAATCCGACAAGGTCAGCTTCATGGAGGTCCTCGTGGCGTCCAGGCTCGGCTGCCCGCCGCGCGCCATGGCTGGCACCGACGGTGAGAAGCTGGTCGCGGTCGCGGCGCTGGTGCTGGTCGAGACCACAATGTGGTCCAAGTTCCATGGCGCGGACCTGCCCGAGAGGCTCGAGGTGTTGGCGCTGATGGTTTTCTTGCGGCACTTGGTGGCGAAGAACTTGCGCAAGGATCATGCGCTGGAGGACACCGTCCCAAGCTAGGTGAGTACTTTCTCTCCTCATGCTATAGCTACGACTGATCATATGTATGATTGTTGTGGCACACGTTGAAGCAATGTCGATCCAGTAATTCCGTAATTAATTAAGCACTCGACTGGTTCACAAAACTTTGTGGTAATTTAATAAGTAATAATGCTACAAAAGTGTTTTGCTAATCATGGAAGAATCGCCGCCTGTTGAATAATTCCGTTGTATACTTGTTGTATTCATTGTGATGAAATTGTGTTACACCATGGGTTTTGCTAGAGTGGTTTCATGACAAGGCAAATTACATTTTTTTTTGAGAGGCAGTTACATTTGATATTGGCATATATAGGCAATGGAGCTTCTGCATCATGTATATTCGTATGCACTAATATATACATCTAAATCATATTTTAGCTTATTGTTATTGCAATACAATGTCAACAAAAAAAAGTAGGAACACATTTACCTATAGTACAGGATTTCAGGATTGTAGGCTACAAAGTGGTACAGGATTGCAGGCTACAAAGTAGTGGTAAATAGTAATGATTTATTTGCTCTTCTTTTTTTGTAGAACGATGGTACATGCATTAGAGATAATACATGCAAATTACAACTAGAAACTGAAGCTACCTACTCCTTTTATGGCAGTAATGTCGATCCAATGCTTCTAAAATCTGAATAAATTACAAGTAGTTTCTCTCATCATGCTGGGACTGGCCATGATTTTTTGACTATATATGTAATTCAGATTCATATGTAGAGTCACTTTGAAGCAATGTCGATCCAATGCTTCTCAAATCTGAATAAAGCACAAGAATCATCTAATTAATTAAGCACTCGACTAGGTGTGTTATAATTAAGTAGGACATTACGGTAATAGTGCTATGAGGTATTTTGCTAATGTTGGGAACAATTGCCCACTGCAGAATTATTCCGTTGTATACTTGTATTCATTCATTGTGACATGATGAAATTATGTTACACCATGGGATTTGATAGGGTAGTACGGTAATGGAGCTTTTCCATCCTATATATGTATCTACTTCATATTTTGGCTTACTGTTCTTCCAACACATCCTTAACAAAAGAAAAGGAACGCAGTTATATAAATGCCTTTTTTCCGCACCGTTCAGCACTGCAAACCTGAAAACTGTTTGCCGTATAGAGCTTCAGATTATAAAGTCGCAGGGGAGTGATATATTTCCTCCTTTTTGTAGAACGATGATACGTGCACAGGAGATATCGCATATGTAAATTACAAATAGAAACACACACTATTCATTACTCCTTTTGCATACTGCAATACGAAAAAAAATAATTTCACTACAGGAATCCGAGGAAATAGCCCGTAAATAGCTAGTTATATGTCGGTGGCCGACGTAAAAAAATTCAGAGCATCTTTTATGGATGGCAAAAATGCATGGTCAAAACTTGCTTATGCTCTTCTTTTGTTTTCCTTATTTAGACACACACGCACAAACACAACTATTCATCGTGATTTACTATGGACTAAAGCAATGATTTATTTATTTTAGGTGGCTATCTTCTGAAAGCTTACTCACTGTCATTGGTGAGATTAACACTGAATCGGAGCACGCGCGTGTTAACAGTATGACAGTACTACTTACCAAACGGCGCACAAAATTTTCAGCTGATATCTTCTGTCATATAGTGTAATAATGCAAGTATGGTTTATGTTTTGCTGTTCTGATATAAGGCTAGGACACGCCCTCACAATTGTCAGTTACCTAATGGTTGTTTGTCCAATGAGGAAAGAAAAATGCTCTTCTTTTGTTTCCTTATTTTAGACACACACACACAAACACAACTATTCATCGTGATTTACTGGACTAAAGCAATGATTTATTTTTTTTAGGTGGCTATATCTTCAGAAAGCTTACTTACTGTCATTGGTGAGATTAACACTGAATCGGAGCAGGCGAGTGTTAACAGTATATATGACACTACTACTTACCAAACGGCGCACAAAATTTTCAGCTGATATCTTCTGTCATATAGTGTAATAATGCAAGTATGGTTTATGTTTTGCTGTTCTGATATAAGGCTAGGACACGCCCTCACAATTGTCAGTTACCTAATGGTTGTTTGTCCAATGAGGAAAGAAAAATGAATCCATTTCATTATTTTTTACGATGAGCTGGTGATTGATAAGATTTGAACCTTTGAGCATATTATTACTCATATGATCTACCCTTTTGACGATGGATATATATCATAGACCTCATGCTTTCCAACCATCCAATTTCATGGTCTTGATATAATTCGAACAAAATTACACATTGTTTGAGGTACCTTATATTTTCTTAGGGACCGACTACAGTGCAGGCGCCTGCATTTTGCGTTTCGTGCAGGCGCCCCCTTTTTTCAATACGATTATACAGAAATTTCACTACATTGTATAGAAATTTCACCGCACAGAAGTACTGAAAAAACAGTATAAAAAAAGTGAAAAAAACTCCGTAAGCTACAAATCGAGCAAATTAGACCAACAAACGGACTCAACCGACTCCTAATCTAGATTAACTCCAACATACTCCCCCTTAATCTTGATTAGGCTTCAACTCTCGAACTCAAAACTTTGACGATCACACCAATCTAAAGAGACTCAACGTATGACACGCCGTCATACATGAGGTCACACACACCGTGTGAGCCCGGCACGCACGCCGCGTAACGATGAAGATTACCACACCGATAATCTTGAACTTTGTTGGAGATTACCACACCGATAATCCCGGATCTTTGTTGGAGATTGCTACACCGATAATCCCGGACCTTTGTTGCACACCGCAACTAACTCCACGTAGATGGCGCCACCTCGCCAAACTACAGTAGAAGTGGTTCTTGATCATCTTCAGAACGGATGAGGTTCGCCTCCTCATCTCGTGGTTTGCTCTTGCACTTCGACGCATAATGCCCCATCTTCTCACAATTGAAGCACTTGATATGCCTTTTGTCGCGCCCTTTGTTGTCTCGATTTCCCGAACCGTTATTGCGGTTGTAGTCACCCCGACCATCGCCGCTGCTGCCACCGATCCCACGACAGCTTCCATTACCACGCCCACGATCACACCGGTCGCAGTACTCATCATCGTCGTTGGATGAAGACAAAACTAGCTCGTTTGTTGAAGTGTCGTCAGCTGCCATCTTCATCTTCTTGTATCTGCCACTCCGCCTGAGTTAACAGAAGCTGGCTATCACCGGTGCTCCCCACCGATGTGCGTGCACGTACACGCTCTTCGTATGTCTTCAAACGTCCCACTGCTTCCTCAAAAGGCATTGTGTCGAAATCGCAGAATTGCTCTACTCCGGCGATGATGGGATAGTACTTATCCTGCACGGTATTGAATAACTTCTTTACCATGACAGCATCATCAAGTTTGAAGCCCAGATCAACATACCTTTGCAGACATCCCGCTAAGTTGGCTAGTGTATTCATCTAGAGTTTCTCCCTCCTTCATACGCATAGCATCGAACTCGCTTTTCAGCGTTTGAAGTTGCGCCGTCTTGACGCGATCAGCACCGACGAATCGTGTCTTGAGTGCATCCCAAACTTCCTTTGCCGTCTTCTTCGTCGCAACCTGAAGAAGAAGATCCTCCGGTAGAGCTTGAAACATGAGGGCCTTGGCTGTTTTGTCCTTCTTTGGATCAACCACGGTGTTCTCTGCCGGGCTCACAGCCTCCCAGACTCCCTGGGCCTCCATCATAGCTTCCACCTTGATCATCCATGTCGTGTAGTTCATTGCCGTGAGCTGTGGATAGGTGAACGACATACCGCCACTATCCTTCACTACCGAGCTCGAAGGAACAATCAACATGGGTCAACGCCACAGAAGTTTGAGCGTACACCGAGGCTCTAATACCAGATGTTGAATTAGAGCCGTCGCTGCTGCTCTTGAGAAAGAAGAAAACGACGCAAAGAAAATTTGTAAAACATGCGATCTAATCTGATCGCTGGGCACCCTGCCCTTTATATATAGCAGCACACATCGTATTGCTTACAAACTCATGACCACACCGATCTCGTATCTCAAACAGACTCCAAGGGCCACACCGGCCAACACAACGCACGCGCACGCGGCCACACCGGCCAACAAATGGACTGAACCGACTCCTAATCTAGATTAACTCCAACAATGCTTTCCAACCATCCAATTTCATGGTCTTGATATAATTCGAACAAAATTACACATTGTTTGAGATACCTTATTTGTTCTTATCATTAATTGTCATGAGGCTTTTGTTATAGGTGTTGTCAGGAGGCTTTGTTTGTGTTTTCAGGCGTGGTTACACCACACTAGCAGTTCAGTTCATGAGTGTACTCCGACAGTACAGTTCATGGGTCAACCCTAGCATCTCAAGCTCCCTACATGAGTTACGAGTACACGGCCACTTCCACTTTCACATCTTGCTACCTTTTATTTGCTTTTGTTGTTGGATGGGCCGAGTACTCCAGTGGTTGTATGAAGCATTAAATATCATATTATCTAGTATTAGGTATGACGGGTTTCAAGTATCACTACTGCGGATCGGAGTTTCACAAGCGGCCCATCACAAGCGGCTCGCTTTAACCCGCTTGCGACCCGATCGCCACAAGCGGTTCGTGGCCAACGGGTGGTAGGGTGGCGGGAAAGGGCATATGCAAGCGGTTCGTGAGACAAACCGCTTGCAGAGATAGGACATAAGACATCCACAACAGTTGGATTTTTACTAGCCATTGAAACAGTTTACAGACACGATAGTCTTGCGCCAGTCGCGGTGAATTGCGCTCCATGCTGTTTTGTTACTAGGGCTAGGAAAATAGCTCACGGCTCAGCTCGGGCTCGGCTCGGAGGTGCTACCGAGCTCGAGTCGAGCCCGCTTTTGGGGCTCAGTAAAATAGTAGCCGAGCCAGGCTCGGCTCGTTTCTGACCGAGCCTAGTCTGGCTCCGCTCGGCTCGGTTGGCATCTTTTGAACGTGAAAATGCCTTTGGCTCGTGGCTCGGCTCGGCTCGGCTCATTTCCACCCCTATTTGTTACGTTTGGCAGCTTAGAAGTAGGTGCCATGCGAGTTCCACAAATAAAAGGTGGTACGGAGGCAAAGGAAAAATACTTTTGCCTTTTCCCAATACCCTTCCTTCCAACGTATCCAATTTTCCTAGCACCATCACTTCTTCTCCAAAACCAGCCTTGGGCAAGATCGAGATGATGGAGAAGATGTTGGCAGAGATGGAGCTGCTCGAGGAGATTGATCGGGAAGCTGGTGGCCACTCGATGACGAAGACACCGCAGCCCCACGGGAGAACAAGAACGTTAGCTTTAAGCTAACGTCCGTTTGCAAGCTTTGTCTGCTGAAGAGCAACTTCGTTGCCTCACTGCTACTGCAGTGTGACTTGGAGGCAGTGAACCTCCACCCCATCTCGTTCCTTGCCATGGTTATCTTCAGCCACTTGTGCAAGGGATATTTGAAGATCCGTGTTGTAATAGGCAGGGTTGGTTAGTGTGTTAGAGTCGGACTCTATCCAGGTCTCCACTATATAAAGGGAGGCAGCCTTGGTGTAACCAAGATAACGACCTCATAATAGTAGCATAGGTCAGAGGAGGTCAGCGACCGGCATGTGGTTGTGACCTGTGCAGCCGGTATGCTGCGGTATTATGGATTGGGGAGGAGCGCCCATAATTAGAGCACCGCAGATGTAGGCGAAAGCTGAACTGCGTTAACAAACATCGTGT
Source organism: Raddia distichophylla (assembly GCA_005191435.1). Lineage (NCBI taxonomy): Eukaryota > Viridiplantae > Streptophyta > Magnoliopsida > Poales > Poaceae > Raddia > Raddia distichophylla. The sequence continues at coordinate 413,960 of SPJY01016799.1, forward strand.
CTCCTGGTGTCGTTCGTGATCTTGCATCGGTGCATATCCTAACAAGTGGTATCAGAGCTTGGTTAGCGAGGTTGGCTATGCGGAAGATCTAAGGGGAGACACGAGGTGTATGCATACACGGGCGCCGCGGAAAATGCCCTATCGGCGCAAGGTGGAGCATGGCAGCGATCGACGATTCGATCGGTGGTGTCGGACACTTCGGATAGAAGGCTCGAACCGTTCGATGGGCTACCGTTGGCGGGGATCTACCAAGTCCAGGTGATCGGAGGCCGACAAAGTAGCTGGTGAGGTCGGTAGGCGACGGCGACGACCTCGGCGTTCGCGATCAGACCGGCAGGCCCGGATGGATGACGGATAGATCGGAACGGCGGGAGCAGTGATGCAACCGGATGTTGCACAGAAGGCGCTATATCACGTCACTGAGGACAAAGCTGTGACGTGGATACAGATGGCCATGTTTTGCTGTGCACGGACGTGGTGTACGGTGGCGGGTTGGAAAGCCTGCTCGAGGGCTCGAAGATTGGATCTGGAGTTGGAGGAGTTTTCTGAGATTTTTGGCAATTTTTTCGGCGACCGATGGACGTCCTTCAAGCGCTGGTGACGTGCGTGCATTGGTTCATGTCCAATGGTGGACCATGCATGGCGGTCGTGCATGGATTGGCTTGTACTGACGGCGGACTTCAACGGACATGCATATTCTTGCACGTGGTTGAGCCAAGTTGTACGTGCATGTAGCCATGGTGTGTCACGTTGATGCCCATGTACTAGTACAAAAAAGGTCAATACGTGTGTGGCCATATGGTGGATTACAGAGCAGAAGGGTTACGTATCGGTGCCAGGGCTGCTAGCTTAGCCTGTGCGCAGAGGCGGGCGCGTGCTGGGCGGACGACTGGTGGTTGCGGGCCCATCGACAGGAGAAGAGGCAGGCCCATGTGCTGGAGCGGTGCTTTGTGTGCGCTTGGGCTGGAGCGATGCTTTGTGTGCGCTTGGGCTGGAGCACATGGCTCATGGATCTGGCCGAATTCTTCTTGGGCTTGGCATAGCACAGATTCTGAATTTCGTATGAAAACTCAAAGGAGGTGGAGGTGGAGTCCAGATTTGAGATGGATTAGAAATCTAAAAAAACTAGAATTCACCTGTAAGGGGGTTCTCTCATCACTATAAAGGGGATCCAAGGGGAGCCAAACCCAACAATCCAAAGCAATCAACAGTGTTTTTAAGCGCGGATTTCCACTATAAAAGAGGATCCGAGGGGAGCCAAACCCAACAATCCAAAGTAAACAACAGTGTTTTTTAGCGCGGATTTTGGAGGAGTTTTTTAGACGTGAGATTCCAAAGGAAGGAGGCGTTCTTGGAGGGCTGTTGGCGATCTGTTCAAGATGGCGAACGGGTCGGGTGGCGATACATCCATCGACAAGCAATTGGCGTTGGTAGAATCGCAGGTCGGCAGGATGAAGCCGACACATACAAATTTCGGTATGGTGAAGTTTGATGGTACAGGAAACTTTAGTTTATGGCAGGCGAGGGCCAGGGATATCCTGGTGCAGCAGGGAATTGTGGTGGCTCTTAAGACGAATAAACCGGAGAAGGTGGAAGCCAGTGATTAGGAGGAGATGCGGTTGCAGGCTGCGGCAACTATACGCCTTTGTCTCTCAGATCAGGTCATGTACCATGTCATGAAGTTGTCGTCATCAAAAAAAATTTGGAACAAGCTGGCCAGTCAGTTCATGTCCAAGACTCTGACCAGCAAGTTGTATCTGAAGCAGAAGTTATATGGGCTGAAGATGCAGGAGGGGTCGGATCTGCAAGCACACATTGATGTTTTCAACAGGTATGTCACGGATCTATCACATCTGGAGGTGACAATCGCTGATGAAGACAAGGCAATTATTCTTCTTTGTTCGTTGTCTCCGTCCTTTGAGCATTTGGTCACGATGATGACGAATGGTAAGGATAGCATCAAGATTGAGGATTTTACTGCGGTGCTTATGTCCCATCAATTGAGGAAGAATAAAAATACAGTATAAGAATCTCGTTCTGTTGCTTTGCTAGTCTCAGGTGATCAAGACGGTCATGGGGCCGGAAAGAAGAACATGAAAAATAGCAGGGCGGTGCGGTGCTTCAGATGCAATGAGTGGGGACACATGAAGAGAGACTATCCAGGTCCACCAAAGGGAGCAGACGCTAATGTGGCAATAGGCTCATGTGACTCCGGAGGCGACAATGCTGAGGTTCTTCTGTCAGAAGGGGCTTCTGTTGCAGGTGGAGCTGCTAAGCATGTTTTTTTCAGGGTCGGCGTCGTTTGTTCCAAAAGGCGGCGAGTTGGAGGACTCGTCGGGCGGCCCATTGTAGGCTGCAAAAGAAGGATGCAACCAAAGTCTGGGTGCACGGGTTCGCGCAAGACGCTGGAACGACTTCAAGGTGGAGAGACCATATTTTCCAAGGTGGAGTTTGTTAGGTATTGTGTCGAATATGTGTACGAGCAGTGGCGGAGCCACCGCCCGGCCACCCTGGGCCCAGGCCCGGGCTTTGGCCCAATAGCAAGGCATTTATTGCTTAAAGCCCAGTTCATTTTTCAGCATATTTGTGGCAAGTGGCCCGGCCCAACTGGGCGGAGCCAAGGCCCAGCCACCCTGGGCCCAGGCTCCTCAGTTGAGCTGGCTCCGCCACTGTGTACGAGTAGGTTTCATGGACTCTGTGTTGTAATTGGTAGGGTTGGTTAGTGTTAGAGTCGGACTCTATCCAGGCCTCCACTATATAAAGGGAGGCAGCTCTGGTGTAATCAAGATAACGACCTCATAATAGTAGCATAGGTCTGAGGAGGTCAGCAGCCGGCATGTGGCTGTGACCTGTGCGGCCGGTATGCCGCGGTATTATGGATTGGGGAGGAGCGCCCATAATTAGAGCCCCGCAGATGCAGGCGAAAGCTGAACTGCGTTATCAAACATCGTGTCTCCTGGTGTCGTTCGTGATCTTGCATCGGTGAATATCCTAACAAGGGCTTGTCCTTATGGTACTATGGCATTCAATGGCCATCATCAAGGCAAGCCCCTATAAAAGGGGATTTCTCGGTCAGATGTGCCGCCTTCAAGCTAAGGACAAACATTTCCTTCCTCTACCCGGATATTCCCCTAAAGGATTCGATATCTGGGTGGGTGAAGAGCTGGTTTACCTTCCGCGACCGGAGGACAGCATGCTGACGTACAAGGGCAAAGCCCTGGAAAGCTTGAAGCCATCACCGCGCCCAGATCGATGTCACTCCATAGATGGAGGCGTAGATCAACCGTGTTGCGGCCTTGGTTAAGATAGGGGCTCATCGTGGTGCATATTGCCCAGGACTACATCTCTAACCGCATCTGCCCGTTGCGGTGCTAGGAGCACCCCTTCTAGGAGATCATTGGATGGGAAGACATTACCCGAGAGGACAACTAAGTTACGTCATTCTCCATAGAAGTCTTAATTCGATTTTATCATTTGGCGTTCTCTCCTCACTCCCTCCCAATCGTTCGCAGCCCCGGATCCTGAATGGCTTAAGGATCAACTAGTCGGCTGTTTGAAAGATCCCTAGAGAAGAGACCCACGGAAGATCTGAACACCAACATTTTTGGAACGTCCTGGAATAAAGCAGAGAGGTAAGCCTGGTAATCTCAAGTTTACTTATTTTCCTTCCTCTTATTCGATCCTAACCTTTCCTGGCGTCGTGTAGGAAGAGCTCGCTCTAGAGGCCGAGGCAAAATGGGACATGACCAATGAAAAGGGCAGGTTAAGAAGACCTCGTGCATAACGTAGGCAACTATCATTGTAACCGTCAACTCCCCAGCAAGGTTGTCCAACAGGCAAACGACTACTACCTAGGCCACTGCCGCAGTTGTGGAGGAGGAGGAAGAGGCAAACGACAAAGAAGAGGAGGAAGTGGTGGGGCAGAGGAGGCAAAGGAGGAGGAGCTACCTACCTCGAGCCCACCAGCCTCACGAAGGTAATAGAACTTTGAAAATGTGTAACGGATAATACAACTTCTTAACCAGATTGTCGGTCGAATATTTGGCAAATCTCGGATGTTACCCAACTAGAGCAATGTCTTAAGTTGATAGCATTGCTCAGCGAAAGCACGAACTCTAGCTCAAGGCTGAGTTGGAGGAGCTAGAGGCCAAATTGGGCCGCAACCCACCCGCCAATCCGCCATGACGGGTGTGGAAAACATAGACCCCGGGTATCCACACGGCGGGCCTAAGAGACCACCCGACAGGGGATGGACCAAGTCGGGTGGATAAGGACGTATACCACTCGGACTCTAGAAGACTTGCTCGGCAAGAAAAGACATGAAGATAGAAGCCTATCCCTAATTAATAGGGAAGATATACTTGTAATCCCAGATAACTACTAGAGGATAGAGACAGGAATCCTACCTCGTAACCGACTAGGACTCCTCCTTGTAACTCCACCCCCTCCACTATATAAAGGGGGTAGGGGGCCAGAGTTCGGCAAGGGGAATCGCATCCCATATCTTGATCAGATCTCCCAGGTTGATCATCTTCTACACATATACATCATATAATCCCAGAGCACAGGACGTAGGGTATTACCTCCGCCATGAGGGCCTGAACCTGTATAAATCCTTGTCTTGTGCTACCATCGAGTTTGGATCTTGCGCGCATCACCCCATGTATAATCATTGCCGGCGGTGACCCCCCAGTTAGTCACCTGTCGACAGCTGCTCGTCTGGGTCTATAAAAGCACCCAATCCCAGAGCACAAGACGTAGGGTATTACCTCCCTCGCGCTCTCCGTCGTGGGGCTGCAGGACCAGATCGCGGCGGCGGACGAGGTGCGCTCGTCGGAGCTTTGGGCGGGCGCCGACGGCGGCAGCGGGCAGGTGTTACGGGCGCCTGCGCGAGCTGCTAAATGCAGGCGCCCGTAACAAAGCAAAACCGATTTTCTTATAATTAATTGTCATGAGGCTTTTGTTATAGGTGTTGTCAGGAGGCTTTGTTTGTGTTTTCAGGCGTGGTTACACTACACTAGCAGTTCAGTTCATGAGTGTACTCCGACAGTACAGTTCATGGGTCAACACCCTAGCATCTCAAGCTCCTTACATGATCAATTACGAGTACACGGCCACTTCCACTTTCACATCTTGCTACCTTGTATTTGCTTTTGTTGTTGGATGGGCCGAGTACGCCAGTGGTTGTATGAAGCATTAAATATCATATCGTCTAGTATTAGGTATGACGGGTTTCAAGTATGGTCGAGTATTTGGTATTATTGAGTATCGGGTATCATCTTGTTTTGAGCATGAGTTGTCATCGAGTCTTGGGTATTGTCGAGTCATGGGATCATCGAGTATTTAGTGTCATTGACTAATCGATATCGTTGAGTATTGGGTATCGACCAAGTAAGGGCACCGTGATTATTTTGCATCATGAAGTATCAGTTACTCTAGAGTATTAAGTATTGTTAAGTACCATGGTACCATCATTGGGTATCATGAAATACTCAAAATTCTTGAGTATTGGCTATCTCTTTGTCGATGATAAGGCACAAAGCTTCCAGAGTAAAGCTTACTAGTAAACTGCATGACCAGAGAGCTTCCATTTTGCCTCGATCTCAACTTTCAAGATGTCGAAGTGGTCTTGTTAGAAGACACAAAAAGAAGGCACGAGAGATTTTTATCCTAGTTCAGGTCTCTCGGAAAAAGGATAATACGTCTGGTGCTTTACTATAATCAAGAAATCACAATAGAATATTAGCGAGAGAAAAACCTAGGTAGGGTTTCCCTCGATGAATGATGAGAGTGTAGTGATTATGATGTATCGAGGATGTGATGGTCATCTACCCTCATGTAGGAGGGAGGTATTTATACTAACCCTAGGAACTCGAATCCAAAAAAATAAACATACATGGTAGCTAATTCCTAAAATTAGATGACATGCTGGTGTCATTTGGAACCCTAGCGGGTCGGGCCATTGCAATGAGGAAGACTTAATTGGCAAGTGTTCTCATGTCTTGATAAACACACCACCGTGTAACCCCTAGCCCAGTGTGTTGCCACCATCCCTGGTAGTTGTCCGTTTAGAAATAACGGGCAAAGGGATACCTAGGTAACACCAGGAGGTGTTTCACTGTCTGAGGAAGGCAAAACTCATTCCCTGACAACTAGCCCTCGAGGCTCAAGTGGAATACTGCCTGGGAAGGGCCTTCCCCTTGAGTCTCTAACAACTCAAGAAGGGAATTGACTTGGACAGCGCAAGCCTAACACCGTACCAGGACAAGACACACAATCCTTGGGAAAAAATAATTCATCCAGGCAAGGAACACTTTGACCGAGATACAAGCTACTTGCTGGGAAAGGGTTGCACAAAATAAGCTCTTTTAACACGACAAAACCTGGGGGGACGTTCTCACACTACTCTCTTTTGTTACACGACAAAACTTTGAAAGAAGGAAAGAAGAGTAATCATACCTTCTGCCATTGCCTCAGTGGGAAGACCTTCGTCGCTTGTTGATCGTAGTCTTTTCCTTGACCGATCACAATGATTGACATAGCCACATCCCTCGCACACTTAGATCTTGTTTGGGGCAGGGGACAGGGGTTCTACCAACTAGATTGCTCGATTCGGTCACTTTTTCCTTGGAAGGGGCGCTCCGTGGTGGTGAGGTTGGCGCGATCTTGCGTCTGAGCTTCTTTTGCCTCTTGGGAGGCGGGGTCGCAGCATTTTCCCCAGCCTTCTTCCTCTTGGACACTAATTCCGTCGGCCGGGCGGATGTGCTTGGCATGGCAGATTGGCGTGTGGGTTGCGGCCCAACTTGGCCTCTAGCTCCTCCAACTCAGCCTTGACCCAGAGTTCTTGCTTTCACTGAGCAATCCTATCAGCTTAAGACATTGCTCTAGTTGGGTAACATCCGAGATTTGCCAAATATTCGACCGACAATCTGGTTAAGAAGTTGTATTATCCGTTACACATTTTCAAAGTTCTATTACCTTCGTGAGGCTGGTGGGCTCGAGGTAGGTAGCTCCTCCTCCTCTGCCTCCACCTCTTCCTCCTCTTCTTCATCGTTTGCCTCCTCCTCCACCTCCACAACTGCAGCAGTGGCCTAGGCAGTAGTCATTTGCCTGTTGGACAACGTTGCCGGGGAGTTGACGGTGACGATGATAGTTTCCTGCGTTCTGAACGAGGCCTTCTTAACCTGCCCTTTTCATTGGTCATGTCCTGTTTTGCCTCGGCCTCTAGAGTGACCTCTTCCTACACGACACCAAGAAAGATTAGGATCTAATAATAGGAAGGAGAATAAGTAAACCTGAGATTACCAGGCTTACCTCTGTGCTGCGCTCCAGGACGTTCCAAAAATGTTGGTGTTCAAATCTTCCTTGGGTTTCTTTTCTTGGGAACTTCCAAACAGCCGACTAGTTGATCCTTAACCCATTTAGGATCCGGGGGCTACGAATGATTGGGAGGGAGTGAGGAGAGAACGCCAAATGATGAAATGGGTTTTGTCGTGTGTGCTACCAGAGTTCCCCCCAAGAGGATGTCTTATGAGCGAAGAGGGACTTTCCGCGCCTAGGACCATTGAGGTTGGCGCGAAAAGCGGCCAACTCACCATTGCGGCTGAGGAGGGTCCATGGAGCTCCCAGCCAGGGAAGGCGAGGAGGGGACTGCAAACAGCTCCCACACTGATTGAGGCGCCACGGTGTGGTCTCCATGGGCCGACATTGGTGTCCAAGGAACCGTCTCTAGGTACGCACCGAGCAAGGAGGTTGCCCAAAGAGAAGGCGAGGCAGACCTGCCTTGGCACCTGGCGAAAAGACTCTCCCGAATATGGAAGAACTTGTTCTCCTAAGCCTAAGAGGTAATTCCCTGCAAACAAACAAAGGTTCAAAAACTGTCAGTTTTATCAAGCTGTACTGACATGTAACTGGCATGTAGCTCGCTGAGTACGCCCACTATGAGCTAGAGGGCAATCTAGCCTACAAGTGAAAACTCAAGGATGAGAAGGCCAAAGTCACCTTGGACTACCCGAAGGCGTTCAAGGATACCGACCAAGCGTGAAGCGAGACGGGCATCCCTAGGATGAGGAGCTCGGGCGAATGAATCCCTTGTCTTGCAGCTCCTTGAGTTGTTTATTCAGCTCGGTTAACTCATTGGAAGGCATCTTATAGGGTCTTTTTGAGACTGGAGCTGTTCCAGGCAATAATTCGATGACAAATTCCACTTCCCGGTCAGGTGGCATCCCACGAAGCTCCTTGGGAAAGACATCCGGGTAATCACATACTACTGAGACTGTACTCCCTTCGGAAGGATCATTTGCTCCTTAAGGTAAAAGACGAGTGGCACCGATGGTGGATGCAAATTTAACTTGCTTGTCGGCTAGGTTGGTGAGAGAGACAGACTTTTGGGCACAGTCGATTTGCTCTTGGTTTTTGGACAGTCAATTCATACCAAGGATGAAATCGATATCTCCCAAGTCGATTAGGATTAGATCAACTAAGAATTCTAGCCCATTGATTTCTACTCGAACCGCCCAACAACCACAGTCAACTCTAAAAGATGATCTTGGTGCATGAATGCAAAGGGAGGGACGCATGGGTTTCACGGTAAAACCATGTTGTACAACAAACTTCTCATTAATGAAAGAATGAGTAGCTCCAGAATCAAACAAAATAGTAGCTGGGCAGGAGTTGACAAAGAACGTACCCAAAACGACGTCCGGTGCATCGACAGCCTCCTCTGGCTTGACAGATTGATGCGACCTTGCTGCCAGGCTTGGGGACGTCTCTGGACATTAGCAGGAGGTGGTGGTACACATCCGAGTAGAGCAATTGGCCTTGCATTCGCTTCTCCTTGGTCCTTCTTTGGGCAACGGTTGGCAAAGTGTCCAGGCTGCCCGTAATGGAAGCAAGTAGTGTTCGGGTAGGGCTGGACATTGCCTCCTCGCTGGTTGGCAGTAGCGGGAGGTCGAAGCCTTGGCTGGGGAGGTCGGAGAGCATAACCTTGGGGTCGTGGTTGCATGGAGATTGAAGTTGAGGAGGTTGGGGCTGCCATATGCGCTGCACTTACGAGCTGCTGCTCACTGAAATCTATGCGGCCCGGTTGCGCTTGCGCAGTTCTTCTAACTTCTTCCACTTCTCTTCGACTAGAATGGCCTTGTTGACCGCATGCTAGAAGTCAGCTTAGTCATTGGCAGACAATTCCAATTGCAACTCATCCGAAAGTCCATTGATGAATCGATCCTTCTTTTGATCATCGGTGGATATTTCGTTGGGGGCATAACGGGCCAAGTAATTGAACTCATGAAGGTACTCTACTACATGCTTCTGGCCTTGTGTCAAGGCTAAAAATTCTCTTCTCTTGATGTCCTTGATGCTGACCAGGACATGAGTTGCACGGAAGGAGGTGCAAAACTCATCCCAGGTGATGACATGATTCTCTTACTGCATGGCGAGGAAGTTGTCGTACCATGTGCAAGCCGCACCCTCAAGTTGGTGAGAGGCAAGGGACACCTTCTTGTTGTCCGGGATACAGGCAAGAGTGAGTTTGCGTTCGATGGTGCGGATCCAATCATTCGCTTCAAGTTGATCTCCAAATTGGGAAAAGATTGGTAGGTTAGTGCTAAGGAATTCCACAAGTACTCCAACTATGGGTTGGGCTGCTACTCCCCCAGCTGAGGCACGACCTGGTGCAGTGTTCTGAACAATTTGCTGTAGCAGGGCAGTCTGAGCCTGGCGATTTCGCTCAATGAGAGCAAGAACTTGAGCCATAGTAGGTGGTGGTGGTAGGTTCTCCTCCAGCTACGGCTGAGGTGGTGGTGGGGGTTGTTTGGGATTACCCCTAGCCTCACCCGAAGCATCAAGGGTAGCAGGTTGAGGGTTTTGGGAGGTCGAAGCACCTTTCGTGATGTGCACGTGCTCGAGTTTGGGATTCAGCCATCCTACTGCAAACATAAGAAATCATAGCAACTAGGATGACGATAGCCTACTCATGGCGAAATTGATTAGTAGGGAATAGCAACATTTACCCTTAGTCCTATATGCATGCAGCACAACTGCAATCATGTAAATTCCACCAAAAATCCAAGAACTCCAGATGGAACAACATAAAGGAAGTAGTAATTCCCAAATACGGTTACATGAGTACAAAGCCCGTAGGCTAGCATTTAGGTTATTTAAAACAAGGTAACAGGTCCAACACTAGGATTCAATGTTTTTAGACTTAGGCTTTGCATAGATAGTGAACAATTTCCTTGGTCACAACCTAAGTTATCACCAATCAGCTGGAATATACCCAAGAGTTCTATTAAAATCCTCGGGAAACTCGTCCAAAAGGTGATAGTTCGGGGAACAGGTATCATCGGGGTCATGTGGATTAGTGAGACGATGCAGAGTGCCAAGAAGAGTAGGCAGACCTCTGTAGTTGCTCGGTGCGTGATGCTTAGCAACATCCACATGAGGGAATTGAAACTGAGGTGGAGTAGGCCACGAAAAGAGGGATCACATGGACCTAATACCTCCTAAGGCATAAGCCTGGTCTGGACAAGACGGAAGAGTTGCTCTCGGGCTGCACCAAGGCAAGCATGGGTTGCCCAAAGCTCATGAAGAAGGCACCCATGAGCTCGGTCCAAGGTACGAACCAAACTCGCCAAAGAACAAATGGTTGGATCGCCTTTAGACTCTAGTTTATCAAAGTGGTTGATACCGGTGCGGGTATCTATCTGTGGAAATAATGTATATGGAGCTCGGGTAAGCTCCCGGTGCTCACCACGAAGATGGCACATGGCAACGCGTGCCACTTCTTGAATAGTCATGGAAATGGTGGTACCCCTAGCCTGGAAATGGTATGGGACACTACGTGGCACACTTCTTGCAATGATGTCGACCGTCGATATGTAGTCCTCCATTCTTGGTCCTTGGGGGTCGATGTATATGACATACTCAGGGACATAGGTGTAGTTGGCGCTCTAGAGTAGACCTCGCAGAAGTGTGGGGTAACCTTCAACTCCATCAGGACTCGTAGCGTAAACGAGTTGTCCATGGGTCATCTACCGGGTTGAAAAGATATGGATATTAGAGAAATTCATATTTTTTAAATTCAATGAATATGAGGTGAGAACGAGAACAAACAGATAAGGAGAAAAATCAACAAGTCTTAGTTTAAAACTATTTTGATAGTTAAAGTAGTTTGGACTAAAAATATTTTCTATCTAGCTAATGGCCATGCTTAGTTCTAACCTGCAGTCAGCCTGGCTCTGATACCAACCCTGTGGTACCCCCTAGTTTTCACTCAGCTTATTAGAGATATAGCTTGATCGTGGCATGCACTGATTGAATACTAACATACAAGCCAACCCAAGGTGATCCGAGTACGTTAGCGCTCAATCTGACTACACCAGCACAAGCAATCTCTACTAAAACGAGTGCAAACTCGAGTACCGGATATGTGCTCGGTGATGGCTCCCAAGATCAACTACCATCACAAATATATCCTCATTTTGATCGATAGCACAAAACATATGCAAATGGTCATAACTTCATATTATAAAAGCGTATGGACTGTGATCCATACAATAGGTTTAACATACATATGGACTACGATCCATACAATAGGTTTAACATACATATCAGAGTTTTTGTCGCAGTGGAAGTACTAAGATTATTGACTAGAAATGGCAGCAGAACATCATAAAGTAAACAACAAAAGTCTAGCAAAGTGTGCCTCATAACCCAAAGGCAACCGACGGGAAATTAGAACTCGGCAGCATGCCCACTAGCGTCGTCATTCCCCGCTTGGTAGCAGGACTCAAGTGCGGGATCACTATCACCTGCAACATTTAGCGGCCCATCAGTTGAGGATAGATGGTACTCAGCACTATGAGGTACATATAGCCTCATCCATTAGTGATTAACAAACGAATGGATAGCATAACAGTTTCAGCATAAAAGAGCATTTATAAGACATAAACATAAGTAGATGGTAAATTGCCTTTGAGCAATCATGTAAAGACTTGTGGACCGACAGTAACCTCATCAAGTGTAACCTCGTTAATTCCATCAAGATCAATCCATAAGACTCCATCCATCTATAATCATAGCATCAATGGGACTCTATCCGTCCAATACCATGAGCAACCCCGTGCTTGGAAACAAACCAGTACAACACCATACCCAACCCAAAACCCAAGTGCTAACCGATGTGTCTCGATTTAACAAGCATTCACCCCTGTGCGAATAGTTCATAACTCTATAGAGGTGTACGACTTTACCCACACGACATAGCAATCCATACCGAAGCCTCCTAGACGTGCATGTGCCAGACCATTGGGTCACCCGATAACTATATCCCAATATTCCACGTGCCGTGTGGTGGTTCAATAGAGTTAACCGTTGCTGTGGATGTTGCTCGGGGCCTTCAATCCAGCCATCCCTAAACTCCCACGGAAGCTACCCATGGCTAAGAAGCGGCCCCTAGATAGTCCCCACCTACAAAACACAAGCAAATAAGCAACAATAGCTCCAATGATCACCAATGGTACAAGCATGCCCATAAAATTGGTTAAGTGTTCCCAATAAGACACGTGAGGTCATACGTATAGTAGCTTGAAATGATGGCACCATGTTCGATCCTTAATCGTCCGGGCAGGGCTACATGACCGGGATCCTTCCTCCCATCATCTCCTATCACCCGTCCCGGCCCAACTTATCTTCACACATTCAACCATCATCAAGAATCATAGCTCAATCTAATCATTGTAATGAGACATCATAATCCAGTACCGTTCTCGACCATGTGGACTCTAAGCACAGTCGTGACACAACCATAAGTAATAGTACCAACATAGGCCATCAAGGAACAGAGATGTCAAACCTATAATAAACTGACTACTAATAGAAAATAACTACATTCTTCCCAACCAAATATTATACGTGAAACTAGCATGCAATCAGTGATAGAAAATAATTTAACCATGAAAGGTAAATAGAGTTCAATATGATTGAGTCAAACGAGGGTAGTAATAAGTGCCTTGTTGCTGGTCGCCGAGAGGGAGAGCTTCTGGATCAAGTCCGGGCTCCTCCGAAATGTCGTTTCCTATCGTGCGGTAGCAGGAGCATCAAATAAAATCCAAATAAAATTCCCAACAAGAGAAACACATGACATTATGAAAGATCTAGAAGGTTTATGAGTCAATGCACATTTTGCAAAAAAACACCCAGATCCGAGTTCTAATGAGGGAGATATGCCTATTTGAAGTTGGGATGCTAAATCTGCTCGGAATAGGTTTTAAGCTGCTCGAGGATGATCAAAAACTGCTTGGAAATATGCCCCTTGCTTGGAAAGGAAGGTTTCCTACCCGAGAAGGGTTTAAACTGGTCGGCTAGGGCATATCTTAGCTAGCAAGGGTAGATCTTGGTCAGGCTGAACTGGTTATGTTCAGGTAGGTCACTCAGCATGGATGTATCTCAATGCGGTATGTTTTTGGGGTATTAGAACTGGCTGGCTGTGGTCGCCTTCAACAGGAAAGTTGTAGGAAATATTTTGATGCACAACTTCCATGTAGACAACTTCTTAATCTGAGTTATGGTTGATTTTATAGGAATTATTCACTAGGCTGCTGTTTCTGGAATTGAACTGGCATTGTCTGTTTTCATCTTTGCTACACTAAGACTTTGGTTTAGCTAAAGATGAACGTGGGAATGATGGTTAGCCGATTGAAAACATCGAGAAGAAATGAATGGAGAGATCGATGACGAAAAGCTCAGCTGCGACCTTTTTCTTCTAGTAGATGCTGCCTCCTCCTTGCTGTTGCCTTCTCCTCCTTGTTGAAGTTTCTCCTACTGCTCCATCATTCTTTCAAGTGATGAAGAACCTCCCAAGAATCAACCTTAGACTTGGGGACACAAGAAATGGCAGCAACGGAAAGAACTAAGTGAGTTCTTGCTGCTGCATGTTCAGAACATGAAGGGTGACGAAAATGAAATAGAGCTCACCAAATCCTTCGTGCATGCGAATGCCTTCGAAGGTGTGGAGAGCTTAGGTGTTGGAGAGATTGGATCTTGACATGCACAAGCTCTCTTCAAGTATTTAGGTCGATTTGAGGGTGGAGGGATGGATGAACTGCTACTGTTCTTCTTAGTTCAGGCAGCAGGAGAAGTAAGCAGAAATGGGGCTGTAGAGAGGAGGGAGATGGCTGGTAGGGGCCTTAAATAGAGCTGCCATATGTGGGTGACAAGTGGTGTTATGATCCACCAGTAAATGAGAGATTTTGGGTAAGGGAAATGGTGAAAAAAGTGAGGGTGCTGTAGCTGCACAAATTTGTTCTCCACTTGGCATCGCTTTGCACCATCGTCCGCCACTTGGCCGTGGAGCACAGATGGCCTGGGGCGCGTGGCCTTCTGCCTGAAGCACCGCCCATGTCAACCAATGGAAGAGAGGGGTCATCGGGTCCATGTCCGGGACAAAAGAATTAAGGAGACAAATGGGTCTCCGGTCGTTTGGGTAGTTCCTAACTCAAGAGGTAGTTCGGTTACACTCCGCTCGGGGAGTAGTCGGGCGACCAGGACACATGGCCACTCGGCGAGCTATCGGGCGGCCAGGACACGTGACGGCTCGGCGAGTAGTCGGACAGTCGCCCAGTCGGCAATTACTGTTCTGGGTAATGGCTGCTCGGCAAGGCAATTTCCAGGAGTTTGGTTCCAAAGTCTTATGCTCCCAACATATAACGTTATGGTTGTATGCAACTTCATGAAAAGATTTTTAGAGAACCATGATGAAACCAAATGAACACGATGAGGATATGCAATACTATTTGGAAATAACAGCTGGGCTGTTACGAATGAAATCGATCTTTAGGGGCTTCTCAAGCTATTCCTAGATGATGCCAAGCTCAAAATCGGCGAAGTTTCTGCCAGACAGGTCGTTTGCCAAGCTGAATGGCTAACCTGTGCTCAATGACCTCCCGAGGGACCCTAGGCATGTTGGATGGCTCCCAAGCAAACACATCTATTTTTCTTGGAGGAAGATAATGAGGTCATTTTCCTATTTGGGGTCCAAGGAGGTCCCCAAGTGCATAGTCTTAGTCAAATCGTCCTCGAAGAGGGCGACTTCCTTAGTTAATCACCGAGCTAGAGTTTTCCTTTTAACTGGGAAGCTTTCTCCAGTTTCTGGGTAGGTCTAGTTTATGAAGTTGTCCAATAATGGTGAGCGACTACTCGTCACAATCCAGATCCACCTTATAGCTGCCATTGACTGTGATAACCCCCATTGGGCCAACGATCTTAACATAGTGGTAGGCGTGATGAGTTGCGGCCACAAACTTAGCCAACGCTGGTGGCCCCAAGATAGCGTTGAACACCGACACAATGTCAACCACCTCAAAGGTGATCAACTTTGTCCTGAAGTTAGTGGGGTCTCCAAACGTAACAGACAACACAATTTGACCCAAGGGCAATACATGTTGTCCAGGTAGTATGCCAGAGAAAGGTATGGCAATATTCTTCACCTTGCACCTTGGGATTTGCACCTTATCTAGCTCTTCGACCGTTATCAGATCCCAGGAGCTTCCACCATCAATCATAACCCACCCAACGCTTGAGTTACTAATGGTGGGGGAACAAGAGGAAGCTTTTATGGTCGTGTCAATCCAAGGGAACAATCATACTTGAGTTTGCGATGGGCGACACTTCCCGAGGTGCCCCCCAAATATGACATTCACATGGTACTCCATATCGGGGAACTCCTTAGAGGCACCATCAATCACGGGTACCCTTCTTGCCCTTGTTATCGTCACCCTTTCTGAGCAGCGTTGGCATCGGAGCTTTGCCATTGTAGAAATCGTCCATACGATTGAGCCACATCCGACAATTGCGAAGTTCATGCTTGGCCACCTAGTGGAACAGGAAGTACTGTCTGCCTTGTTACCATTGCCATTGTTGTTATCGTGGCATTGCAGAACACATGCCTTTCCCTTGCCCGGGTAAAAGCGCTTCTTTTGATCCAGCTTTAGAGAAGATTTGTGTCCTAAGGCGGCCACAATCCTAAGGCGCCTTTCTTCTTCTTCTTCTTCTTCTTCTTCTTCTTCTTCTTCTTCTTCTTCTTCTTCTTCTTCTTCTTCGCTTGTCCTTAGAGGACGTAGAGGATTTCTTCTTCTCCTTAAGCTCCAAGCCCAATTGAGAAGGAAATTGACCTTTGTCCAGCATGAACTTCCTTTTCATGGACTCATGTGCATTAGCATAAAGGTGCGTTGGCCAAAGCAGTTCATTAGCGCTGACATCGGTGTAAATTTCTATGTCTACACTGAACCTTTCATCATGCACTCCTTTCTTGAACGTGTTGTAGACCGCGTTGTCCGATATGCTGGAGATCTTGGTCCTTCTTTGGATGAAACATTGGATGCAGGATCAAAAAGATTCCTTGTCCATCTGCGTAATCATCTCCAAGTGTCCTGTCCTACCTGGGCAAGGCGTTAAGATCGTGGTGGCATAGATGGAAAGGAACTTTTTAGGATTTTGCGTTTCGTTGAACCTCTCTATGTGGTCACGCCAGGCTTGAATCTGTTTGGCCAAATGATGTTGCGTAGATCCCTGGAAAAGTGCGACACCCGGTTGTCTTGGCCAAATGGCAAGTTTTTATGGTATCCTATTTGCCTAGAGCGAGCCGGGTTAGCGGGGCTGTCGCAACACGGACCAAGCCTATCAAAAACTTGGCCACGGTTTCACCGCGGAGAACCTCTGGACGCGGTGGCTTTGCGGTACTCACGCCGTGAAAGTCCACCATGCTCCTTGTGGTTAAGACTAGCTCGTGGATCATCCTAGAGTGGGGCACGAGGAACTAGGGGTCAATTGAGATTGTCCTGATGATCTCAGTGATGGGAAAATATGGGCAGAAGTCACACCACGTTGCCTATATATATTGTCTGGGTTCAGGCGTTTGAAATGACTATAGCTTCAGCACGAGTGGGTTCATCCAAGGCGCGCGACCACATGATGCAATTCCTCCACCATGGCGGCTCCCGTGGTGGGCATGTCACGGCCATCCGGCATGTCATGAAACTACCGGACAACGGTCATCAATGGCCTTATGGGTTTGCACGTACGTCTCCGGGAGCGGCATCGTCAAGCAAATTGGCTTTGCCCGAGCCCCGAAAGCGGTGCGATAAGTCCGATGGGAAATGGAACACACAAGAGGTGGGCTTGGATGGGTACGCAAGTCCTTCCAATCTCTCTCACATAACGGCGAAGGTTTTGTTCATGGCCTCTAGTAGGTCGACATGCCGAGCTCCATCCATCTTCCATGGAGAGACATAATGCCTCAGCTTCTTTCGCGCGCGTGGTGGTTTTCTTCCACACGCAGTGCTTCTCTTGCATGTCGGGCTTCCTTATTATGACACCACTTATCTTTGTCTTGCCTGGTCGCACCCCATAGCATCCCGATTCCCTTAACGTTCACCATAAATATGTCATGGGGATCCTCGGACAACGATGGGGTCATGACCGTGTCACCGTTGGTATTTTCTTCTTCAGTGGAATCGATTACGATATCTGAAATGCCCAGTCTAGCATAAAGTGCTTCGATGTCATTCCCATAGGACGGGGACTTCATCCATCGGATCTCCTTGGAACTGCTCCTAGAGGGGCTCAGTATCGTACTTCGAGTCCTTACTTCTCGAGAAGCACCGAGAGGTTAGCGTGTTATCCAGGACATGCTCCGTATGACCCTCAAGATCCCTCTTCTGAGAGACCTCGAAGTCAATATAATATCCATCAAAGTCGTCTTTGCCGTAAAGAAGCTCATTCAGCCCAAAGTTATTTAGTTTTTATTGCGGTTGGCCCGAGTGATGAGCAAAAGTTTGAGCTATACTTTTTCCGCATATGCTACACTAGAAATCACCTTAAAACATAAGAAAACAAATATGAGTCGAAAACTGAGCAAAGTACATAATAGCGAGGCTTAAACATATTAAAAAAGAATCATCAATAGAATCATTAACAAAATCATGAACCAGCATTCATCTCCCTTATCACACGACCAATGCAATACAATGCAATATAACCTTTATCATAATGTGCACTGGTATATGAGCGTACACTCGTTGATATATCGCTCCAAACTCGATCTCATGGAAGTGCCAACCAAAGTAGGTCTTTCCACCATCCCGTGGGGGATGCCTACATAACACTCCATTCTAGGGGCTTAAAACTTTCAAATAATATTTTATATAATATTCTTATAGCACTAGTATATGCACACCTATACTAATTTTTATTTTATACTTGATTTAATTTATTTTCTGTAAAAGTGAGTATTTGCCTAGTAACCAAAGCCCTAAATAAATATTCTCGTATTTATTCTACTCGGGCCCTTTCCTTGCTTTCTCACGGCACATGTCCCTGGGCCAGCCCATCCTCACGCGCCCTCTCTTTCTCTATTGCGCCAGCCACTTGGCCCAACCTGCCCAGCCCCGGGTCCGTCTCTTCTCTCCCCTCCCTCTCTTCCCCTTGTTATATCTCTATTTTTTTTGCCTCTGTCATTGACGGCGACGTCAGCGCCACCGTTGCATAGCGTCGCGCTTGACACCTGCGTCTCAAGCCACACCCACGTATGCTTCCCTGGGCCGCAGTCCCACCGAATATGCTCGTGTCGTGCCCCCCTTCACCAAGCCTAACCGATGAACCCACGACATAATGAGTACCTAATATGCTCGTAATATGCTCGTGTCGTGCCCCCTTCACCAAGCCTAACCAGTGAACTCACGACATAATGAGTACCTAATCATGCCATTCATCCGCCATGCCAAATGTTACCCATAATTTTTCTGGCTGTTTACCCGTCGCTGAGACCTGGCCACCGGCCAGTGTCATCGCGCCACTGTTTTTGGTCAGCCACAGCCACCACCATCCTAGGCATATAACTCCCCTCTTTCCCCTCGTCGTTTCCCCAAAAATAATTGGACCTTCATGCCCTCTGCACCCTAGGAAGGATGAGCTCCCCTTTTTTTGATTTGTCATCGTCGGCAATCTCCCCGCCGACACGCTCACACCCATGCCCTTCCCGGAGCATCACCGAACCTTCCTGAGACACTCGCGACCAGAGGACCATCGTTGCTGGATACTTCCTCATCGCGCTCGCACCGCCGTTTAGCCACCAACACACTAGATGCCTTTGTTAGATTAGGCCAAGATCAATCCTTCGAAATTGCTCGGCAAGCTCACATATTTTTTCGGTACTAAAACTTGCACCTTTCCTTGGCCCTTGGCCATATATTTATACTAGAGAAATTACAAGAGTCCTACTCAAATTAGAACTACTAAACCTAAACAAACTCTATCTCTAGTACTTCTACTTTTAAATAAATCTAGTTCTACTCAAACTAGACAACCTTTAATTACCACCTAATTGCTGTCTTATCTAGATTATTTTCAACATACTTCCCCTTAATCTAGATTAGGTGCAAAATATGAACTCAAAAAAACTCTGACGATCACACCAATTTGAAGAGACTCAACGTATGACACGCCGTCATATATGAGGTCACACACACCGTGTGAGTCTGTCACGCACGCCGCGTAACGATGAAGATTACCACACCGATAATCTTGAACTTTGTAGGAGATTACCACATCGATAATCCTAGACTTTTGTTGCAAACCGCAACTAACTCCACGTAGATGGCGCCACCTCGCCAAACTACAGTAGAAGTGGTTCTTGATCATCTTCAGAACAGATGAGGTTTGCCTCCTCAACTCGTGGTTTGCTCTTGCACTCCGACGCATAATGCCCCATCTTCTCACAATTGAAGCACTTGATGTGGCTTTTGTCGCGCCCTTTGTTGCCTCGATTTCTCGACCGTTCTTGCGGTTGTAGTCACCCCGACCACAGCCGCCGCTGCCACCGATACCACGACCACTTCCATTACCACGCCCACGACCACACCAGTCACAGTAGTCATCATCGTCGTTGGATGAGGACAAGACTGGCTCGTTTGATGAAGTGTCGTCAGCTACCGTCCTCATCTTCTGTTGCGCCTGTCACTCCGCCTGAGTTAACAGAAGCTGGCTATCACCAGTGCTCCCCATCGATGTGCGTGCACGTACACGCTCTTCGTATGTCTTCAAACGTCCCACTGCTTCCTCGAAAGGCATTGTGTCGAGGTCGCAGAATTGCTCCACTCCGACGATGATGGGATAGTACTTATCCGGCACGGTATTGAATAACTTCTTTACCATGACAGCATCATCAAGTTTGGAGCCCAGATTAACATACCTGGCAGACATCCCGCTGAGTTTGCTAGTGTATTCATCTAGAGTTTTTCCCTCCTTCATACGCATAGCATCGAACTCGCTTTTCAGCGTTTGAAGTCGCGCCGTCTTGACGCGATCAGCACCGACGAATCGTGTCTTGAGTGCATCCCAAACTTCCTTTGCCGTCTTCTTCGTCGCAACCTGAAGAAGAAGATCCTCTGGTAGAGCTTGAAACAGGAGGGCCTTGGCTGTTTTATCCTTCTTCGGATCAACCACGGCGTTCTCCGCCGGGCTCACAGCCTCCCAGACTCCCTGGGTAGCATCCAAACAATGCATCTCGAAATCCCTATCAAACCACCGACCAACCCTGGACAGACCAAGCCTCGACTAACATACCCCCGATACCATACTTCACAAATCCATTCTTCTTGTTGCCCCCAACATTTCCTAGGTACGCCATCCTTGCCATGGCATGCCCGTCTCAGCCTAGGGGGTTGCCAACCCTCACTAGCCGGGACAAGCGCGGCGCGGCGCTGCGACGGGACAAGCGCGGCGCGCGCATGATGGCGCGAGCGGCGGTGAAGGGACTAACGTGGCGCGCGGCGCGGAGTCAGAGCAGGGCAGCAGAGCTGAGCCGAGCGGCGGCCGGGCCACACGGCAGCGAGAGGGTAAGAGAGACGGAGAGGGAGAGAGAGAGAGAAGAGAGAGGAGAAGAATCGGGCCCACGTGTCAGTGCGAATTTGAATGAATTTTTGAATTTCAAGAAATTTTTGAAATAGCTCAAAAATGGGATGTTACAGCTGCCTTCGTGCAAAACTAAGACTGCCACCACTTATCCTCGTCGCGCCTCCACCCTAGGTCATTGCCGGCGCCGCCTTGCACATCACTAGGACCGCCAGTCACCCTAGACCATAGAGCCCTAGAATGTCGGAACATACCCCCGTAGCACCGTCGCCATCTGTTACTCCGCTGCGGTCTGCCCGGCGGTCGGAGCTTGAAGACCGACGTCAACGTGGCATCATATTCCCTCCTCGAGCCACTGACCCATAGGCCCCACCTATCGGGTCGGGTATAAACTTAAAATTAACCCGTTTTTACTCTAATGAACTACTGATTTGTGAGCCCAGGGACCCATGATGTGGATTAGTACACACAATGTTTCAAAATGTTTACTAGGTTTTAAAATGTATTTTGGTCAAAGCCTCTTTCTCCCCCTCTCTCTCTACCTTACCCTTCCCCTTGGCCAACTTGTCAATCCCCGCACCAGAGACACGTGTGCCCGCGCGCATTCCCATCCAGGCCGCCCTCCTCCCAGGATTGCCTCGTTCCCCTCGTGTGCGCTCGCACTTTGTTCAGGCCAGGCAGCCGCGGATTTGGCCAAGCCCATGTTAGAGGAAATTTCTCGAAGATTTTCTCTTTAAAATTATTTTACAAAGCAATTTCAATTTTTTTCAAAATACTCAGCTTCCTAGAAAAATTATAAAACTCCTAGTTGCAAATGTATTTTTACACAATATTAATTTAAGAAGCCTAATAGCTTGTTCTTTTCATTTAATTAATGGCTAAAAATGCTGAGAATTATTTTCCTTCTTATTTTTCAAAAATAAGTTATTATCATGGATATCGTAGCATCCTCGTGATCTTATAGCTATGTCCTAAAAATGACTTGAATATATATTAAATGTATATGCAACAAATGACAATCACCTACTTGTGTCATTGAAAACATTAATGCTTTGTTCTTTTGGGCTTAACAACTTCACGAATCAACAGCTTAACGACTTATGTATGTTTTAAAAAGATATATGCTTTGGGTTTTTGAGTCCATTTTTTCGTTATCTTGAAGGTAGGTCCCAACACTTTAAAAAGCAAGTCAAATGAAATGGATCTGAATCTCGAGACTAGCTCGAGAAGCTCTCGAAATTCAGTCATTTCAGTTATTCAGATGTTCGAGTCAGCCCAAAAGAACAGCACTTAAGTCCATATTGCTGCATGTTGAACCTTTAACTTTAACATGATTAAACCAGTGTTTGACCCTAAACATGCATGCATCATTTTTTTCTCTATTTCCATATATTTATGGTTTTTTCCCTTGATTGGTTTTCAATAATTAGGAGACATTTTGCTACACGAGGACTCACTAAGTGAAGATCTCAATGACCCCAATTACGAGGATCAAGACAAGCTAAAATTCTAGTTCATTCTTCTATTCTATGTTTTATTAAATTATGATGGTTTTACTTATGTAGGTTGCATGCTGCTTCATGTATACTTTAATTACAAATAATCGTTTGGTCTATTTATTATCTAATCTTGTTAATGGTGCCTAAATATGCATAACCCTTACCCTTGACGAGATTCCTTGACATCCTTTGGTAAACCTAAGAATTAATAACATCCCTTGAACTATTAAGTGATTGGTGTCGTCTGCTTTGCCCTTACTGTGTCTATAAGTAAAATGGGTTGATCTTGACTATCAATGCTTGTGTAATAGCTATGGATGAATCCAATCAATATTGCAAAGGTATAGCTTTGTCTATCAATGTTCCAATGGTATAGCTTGTTGCTGACGCTAATTATTGTCATTACCGGTATAGCTCAGGAGAATGTCTATGCACTTGGGGTGCCATTTTATTGCCTAAGTGCGAAGGTAGAGTCGAAAGAACTAAAATACTTGCACCTGAGGATTTATTGGACCTTCAAGTCCAGCCTTAACTGAGCTAAAGCAGACCTCGCATCTTAGCTATGGAGCATGGGGTCATCCGCCATATTTAAGGAGACCATTTCCATGGCTATGGGATGCATCTGCCTTGATTTGGAGCTATACACCATGGTCCATGGCTATGGTTACCGGTTTGCCATTTGGAATTTTGTGGGGAACATGTCCACGGCTATGGCATCGTTCTACCATGTGGGACACCTAAGCCATGGTGGCTAATATGGTGTCACCACTTGTTAACCTTACACATTATTGAAATAATTGCAAAAAATAGAAAAGTACATCTTAATTTGTTAAAGTTTCTATATCTTGAGTCATCTATATTAATCTATTGCAAAACTAGCTTTTAGCAAATAAAACAACCCAAGCTCCACCATACAACATGTTATCATTAAATTGCATTAGGTATGGGTTTTTGTTCACTAAACGCGGTTGGTTGCACTCACCCTCACCCTCTTCCATCCTTTTAGAATATTGTGAAGAACCCTACTAATGCGAGGAAGGAGACAAGGAGCATCGAGATGATATCGTGGATGGGGAATAGGCTGGACTCCAGTCGCTTGCCTGTTGGGTGGATGGCATAGATTTGGATCACAACTTCCCTTTTAATTCTACCGCATGACCTAAATTCTCATGAGGGCCATCCTTTTTGGAAATGTAATATTCAACCTTGTCTATTGGCCAAAATTTAAGCCCTATTTATAGAATGACCCTTTTGATATTCGGGACTTTGATCCCCACCTCTTTCGAGTAATCACTACTACAGGAAACAACATTAACGGCGGTTCGAAACTATAATCACTGGCGGGGTCTTCGAACTGCCATTGATTATGTGATAGTGATAGTCGAGATTACCACTGTCGGTTCTCGAATCGCTAGTAATAATCACTGCCACAAGAGGTTCTATGAGAGAACAACCACTTATAGAGGGTGCTAGAAAATGCGGTTTTTAGCGATACCTAGGCACCGTCCACACTATCTACCACCATATTAGTACTCGAATGTGCTTTTTCACGAGGAATTAAATATGTGCATAGTAGGACTCGAACTAATGATCTCTTCAATTTAACCAACCATAGCTAACCATCTCACCATACACCATTTTCTGACATATGTAGGATACGCATATCATTTAATTTTTTTAAAAATCTTTAATCAACGTTTTGACCATCAAAGTGGCATGAAATTGAAAAATATTCAACTAAAAGGTTGTAGATCTTCTCAAGAGTTATGAGAAGGCATGGATGAGCATTTTTATAATATTGGATATGCCAGGTTTCTGTAATGGAAAAAGTCTATATTACACCCGGAACTATGACCCTTGGTCTACATAACTCTAAAATATGAAACCAGGTATTCTAGCCCACAAACCCGAAAAAACGGCACAAACAACCCCCTATAGCTGTTTTACACATGGTTTTGACTACGTGTCCACTGACATGGCTGTCCAATCACGAATAAATGAAAAACAAATATGGGGCACCATCATAAGTCTCCCTATTCCCCTTCTCTCCACACTCTCTTCCTCTCCCCTCTCTTTTCTGTGTGCCTCTCCTCTGACCGCAGTCCGTAGGCCGAGCGAGCGGCGTAGGCCAGGCGTGCGAGGTGTCAGGCTACGTAGGCGGGGCGGCGGGCTGTGTAGGGCGTGGGTGCGGGCGTGCAAGGCGCCGGGAGGCAGCAGTAGCTGCCGTCGGTGGCGGAAGCACGCACGGAGAGGAGCCCGGAGAAGACGAGTGTCGGTGTCAGGGAAACGCGCCTCGGAGGGCAGCGGGTCCACGAACCGGCAGGCGAATCTGTAGTTGGAGTGAGGCCCAACAACAACCCTTCCCAGCAGCCCGGGGCGGCGGCCGAGCTCGCGGGGGCTCTGGCCGCGCGGTCTTCCCGGACTACGCCTGGTGCGACTTGGGATCCGGGTACAGATCCGTCATACGGTGAGAAAGACAAGGGGAGAAAGAGAAAGACGAAGGAGATACAAACCGTGATGACACAAGCGATTTTACCCTGGTTCGAGCCCCCACTGTCGGGTAATAGCTCTACTCCAGCCTTCGTTGATTATACAGTGGAAACAGTACAAGTGTGCCGAGACCGGGCTAGGAAGCGCCGGTCCCGAGCTTACAACCAACTTCCTTGACCTTCCGTCACTGGGCAGGCGTCCGCCCCCATACATGGTCTTACGACTTTGCGGAGACCTGTGTTTTTGGTAAACAGTCGCCCGGGCCTGGTCACTGCGACCCCCTTTTGCGAGGGGGCACCCCTTCTCCCGAAGTTACGGGGCTATTTTGCCGAGTGTGGGACACCGAAGTGACTAAGGACTATGGCTACTGCTAAGGAAGCTTCGGATGCTTGTGTTGCGTGTTCTCTTGGGCTCTGTTCACCTTGCCCCGATCGGATCCGGGGCTTTTTCGTTTATAGGCGCGGCGGGTCGTCCGAAGTTGATATGGCGGGCCCCGCGCCTACCTCTGCTTTGTCCATCTTTAGTAGCGGCGCCCTTGTCTTATTTTGGGCTCCGCCCTGTCTGCGGCCTACAAAGAGAAGCTGGTCTAGTTAGTACTAGATACGTGTTCGCCTTCGTGTGCTTATACGGGGAAGCAGCCTGTACAGGGAGAAAGTACTTTTCCTTTATCCCCAAAATAGCATTGACTGGACCGAGCCAGCCCCGCGCCGCCCGTTGGGGGCGTCGCGTAGTGTGGCAGCTATTGCCATCTGCCAATGGGGCAAACGACAAGGCGAGCTGCCCGCGTGCCTCTCCCCGAGCTACGGATACCCCGGGGAGGTGCGGTCCTCTCGGTCAAGGCCGAGGAAAGTGTGGTGGGGCAAGCCAGCTATCGCCACCTACCAAAGGGACAGACGAACTGTCCGCGGGGCCCTCTCCCGGGTTAAGATGTTGACACCCAAATTTGGCAGGAAAATCAGATATCTTGAACCAGCTAATATCATTGGAATTATTGGGCCGTATCAGAAGATGGGCTTCATTATCAAAAGAAAGAAGTGCATAGGAAATAATTCCGATAGTTAGAAGACTCCGGGAGAATTACGAAGCTATGATCGGAAGATGTATTCCACGGCGCGGTAAATTAGGTTGTGTCGGTTTCGGTTTTGTAACAGTATAAATAGGGTCCCAAATCTCATGTAAACGGGACGATATACACAAAACACAATTACTCTTTTCGAATCCGATCGATTTCGTCGAAAGGTTTCAACTCGTAGGTAGAGCTATCTCGATGAGATAATCGATTATCTTCTTGTAACCCGTATGCATGGCTGTATCATCTTGATCTCATGTATACAAAGCATGTTAGACTGTCTCGGTTTTTCCGATCTCTAACATGTCCTTGCATGTTACACTGTCTCGATCAATCGATCTGTAATATGTATTCATCTTGCAATACCGATTGTCAATTATCTTATATGCTTTTCCTAAATCCGACGTATGCAACTGCCTCTTTGATCGATCTTGCGTATACCTGTTTTAGGATTTCGCATGTTTAGATTATTTGCCGATTAGCAGTTTATTTACCCAAATTGGTTATATCAACTTTTAGTCGATTTGTAAGTTTATACCTGGATTTAGATCTGAATACTGTCTTGGTTTGACCAATCTATTTAATCTATTCCCTGGTTTAATCTGATAAATTGATTAAAGATTTATAGCTATTTTCGTCCACAAAATAACAAAAAGAGCTGAAAGAAATTCATGTTTAGATGTTTACTCATATTTGCTGCTCTATCGGGCGTTAAGCCGATAGAATCATAGTCGGGTTCTTCAAAGCTGATTCATAAAAACCTGATCTGGCTACCTGCTAAAGCCGATTAGGTTTATATTACTAATAGTCTATCTCTTGTCAATTTATAGGTCAAATTGTCTGGCACGTTTGGTTCTTGGTTGCGACGCAAGCCCAGACTTCACGCTTTCGCACGTGTGTTCGCAAAGATCCAACTTTTCGTGTCAACATAAGGATAGCCCGGGAGGTATGCAACGCCCCTGGTTGGGACCTAGGGAGGTGCGGTTGACATGGTCAAGCCCGGGGGTGACCCCGGCGGGCCAGACGTTCCTTTTGATATGGCCAAGGGTGGTCTTTCAGGCCTTCTGTACACGCGGCAGGCCGGTACGGATCCAGCTCGAGGCCCATCTCAGGGTGGGCCGCTGACAAATCACCAACAGCTAGCTCCCGAGCCTCGAGCAGGTCGCGTGGTGAGCCGGTCTGAGGTTTAGAGAAAGCCAACCTTTGCGCGCCGTGCGGGAGACTTGGCTTGGGTTCTTTGGAGCCGCTAGGGCAAAAAGGATCGAGCATTGAATTTGACTTGACGGAAAAGTGGGGCAGTTACGTCCCCTTGGGCACGACTCCCACGATCTCCGCCCCGACCGTTGCCTTCCTTGATAAGGCAGTTTTCTAGGGGGAACTACTACTGTAGAACATCCCCTTTGCCTCCGTCTTCATCCCTCTGCCTTGCCCTTTGCCATCTTGCTTTCGATCACCATGGTGCTCATCGGAGATAGCGCTCTTACGAGGGAGAGGATGGCGGAGTTGGAGAGGGACGGCTTTGTGAAGCCGGGTTCTTGGAGGCTTCCAGGCGCAGCCCGGGAGCCAGAGCCTGAGCTGGTATGCTTCGAGAGCTCAGCCATCAGCGGGTTCCACGCGCCGGAGTCGCAGTTCGTGACGGACTTCTTCGCCTTTACGGAGCTGTGGCCGGAGAATCTGTCCCCGCAGTCCTACGTTCATTTGTCCATCTTCGCGCACCTGTGCGAGGTGTACTTCGGGGTGCGTCCAACGGTGAGTCTCTTCCAGCAGCACTTCGAGTTGAAGCTCGTCAGCCATCACGTGGGCAATGGCGGGGTCTTCTATCTTACCACGCGCCGGACCCGGGGTAGCCGAACATACCTGGAGTATGAGGTCAAGACGAAAGTTGACGGTTGGGGCCGGTGGTAGTTCTACCTGAACCGCGGGGGTTCGAACTTGGGGTATTCTCCGGCTGCGCCGGACACGCCAATCTTTGCGCGTAGCGAGCCCCTGCCGGAGGTTCAAGTGATGGAGTACGAGATCGCGGAGCTCGCCCAGAGGGGCGTGACGGGCTACGACATCGTCAAGAGCTTCGTCCAGCACAGGATCAGTCCGCTGGGGCACCGTGAACGGTACGTCAACGATATGGGCGGCTGGGAGGATCCGGACCGGGATTCCCACCAAGGTGAGCCCCTTTCAATATGCTCTGTTTGATCTTAGGTCTGCATGCGTTGTGACCGTCCGCGACGCTTCTGCAAGGCTTTCGGTTCGCGAGGTCATGAGGATCATGGGCATGCTGTTGCCCATGGATAAGAATCCTCATCCTGGGAGAATCGGGACGGACAGATTGTCCGCGATACGTGCCTGCAAGGTGTTCGATTAAATTTCATGCCGCGTGCGCCCTTAGAGTCCTGATGGCTTGGCTGTGCTGACCCTTTTTACGCAACGAACGTGGATTGTGGCCAAGGAGGCCACGCAGGCTACGGGCTCCGTAGGGGAGCCTTTGGGTGTACAGCCGCTGGCGGCGCGCTCACCGTCGGGGGGACTACCGGCGGCGACCGGCGGAGCATCAGCCGCGCCGGCAATGTCAGGCGAGGGAAACCCGGCGCCGGCTTCGACCGCGGTGGGCGCGGCACAGGCAGGCATGGAGATGCAAGCAAGAAATCGTATGGCGCCGGTGCAGGAGAGTTTCTCCCCTTGACACGGGTCAGGTGTTGGGTGCTCAGCTGATCTTGTGCTCTGCTTTCCACGCGGGTCCAGGGTGCAGCGCCTACGCAAAAGAAGAGGAGGTACCGGCGTGCCCAGGACAGCGACGACAAGGATGTCGCGCCTGCGGCGAGTCCGTTGCTGGGAGTGACACCTCGGTGGGGGCCCATGAAGAAGGTCGTGACAGCCCAAAAGAAGATAGCCGTGCCAACCACAAGCTGCGTCGGCGTGCTAGGGACGGAGCTTTTCCTGTGCCCTACACTGGTGGTGTACGAGGGCACGGAGCTTGAACCAGCGCGTAAGTTTCTCACGCTGCTCATTATCGTTTCGCCTCTATATTTGATCGCTCCGTGTGTTTCTGGTTGCTGTGCGCAGCGCTGAGATGGCAGTTGACGTGCGGCCTCCCTCCGCTGAAGCCAGGGTGACCGAGAGCGAACTGGTCAAACCCAAAGGAGGGGTACTCCTGCCGCAGTTGCTGGAGGCCATCGGGTTGTCGACGCAACTGAAGGCGCGGGGCAAGGAGAGGCTACCGATTCATGGGGGTCATCGACTTGCCTGCCGATGGCGGTGCTGGACGCATCCGCCGAGGTCCCAGAGACGGTGAGGGTGGATGAGTCCGGGGGCCTCAGTATGGGTCACCCCCCTGCGCGTTGAAGGATGCACGGCGCATGGGAGGTGGCCAATTGATCGCCGGGGGATCGCCGACTTTTTTAAGACTCCGACCGAGAACGCACCTCCAGCACCCGATCGGCGCATGATGCTAGCCGGTTGGGACTGGCCGGTGCGCGTGCTTACGCCGTCGTGCTGGTAGGGTGTTTCGGTGCCCAGCGTGGGCCCGCTGGCGTCCGCGGGCTAGATCTCTGCTACCCCGGAATGGGTGGAGCAACAGGCGGATATCAGGATGCAGCATTCTGCAGGGGGAGGTCCGCCGGCCATGAAGATCCACCCTACTCCCGGTCTGGCGAGGGAGGATCTCCTAAAACGCCTGGACGCCGTTTCCGTAGGCGAGCTGCATCTCGCCCGCCAGCGCGCCGAGGCAGGTGACGGCAGGCGTGGCGGCGTGCCTTCGACCAAACCCGCTTGTGGTGATCGGCGCGATTCCCACGTTGTTGGCTCCCACGGAGGGCGAAAGCGTGGTGGACGCAGAGCTCTGGACGGCGAGGGCAGGCCGTGCTCTGGCGGAGGAAACGACAGCCAAGCTCAAGGACCAACTCGAGGAGGCGCAGGACGCTGCTCAGCGGGCCACGCAGCGGGCCGAACCCTCGAGGGAGGAGCGGGAGATTGCGCAGGAAGCTGCCCAGCTTTATGACGAGCTCCTGCGATCGCGGGAGGTCACGGAACAAGTGGTCTGGGCCAGGGTCGGACTCGAGAAGTCCCTAGCCACTGCTGAGGCGGCACTCAAGGCTTGAGGACAAGATCAGGAGCGAGCTCGCAACCGCCCGGCGGGAGGCGGAGGAGCTGAAGGCCATGCTGGCGGAGAGTCGGGCGGAGCTCCGCGATGCCAAGTTCGCCGTGGAGCAAGAGACAGCGGCGAAAGATGATCTTGCGGCCAAAGTAGAGGAGGCTGAGAGGCGGGAGGCTGCGGCTGGAGCGATTGCTCCATCTTCGGCAGCATCACCGGGACTATCCGCGGCAGCGGCGTCGCATCCCACGTCGTCGGATGGGAGCGGTTCGGAGACCTTGGGCTGCTCGCCACTACCGTTCCATGAGGCGCGTCTCCGCCGGCTCGATCGGACCGTGTGCGACGCCGTCGAGGAGAGTGCGAGGGGCATGCTCGCCCTTAACAAGAAGGTAACATCCTTGGGTCTGCACATTATGCTCAGGCATTGACCTTTCTACCACTTGATTTGTTTGCTCTTGTTTCCGTCCTACACCCTCCTTGCCGGCGTGAGCTCTTTGATTGGGGCAGCGCGTGGGTAGTCCGGCAACGACGCAGCGGAGCACGATCGCCTTTCCATCGAACTTGCGCAAGCCCGAGCTTAGATAGAGCGTGTGAGAGCACTAGCTGCTGAGAACGAGGTCCGCGGGACCGCTCGCGTCGCCGAGCTGGAGGCCATGCTCCAGGCAGCACAGTAGAAGGAGCAGGAGGCCATGGCAAGGCTCGCTCAAGACTTATCCAGGGGGCGCAACCGCGTGGAGGCGGCCTCCAAGGAGCTAGAGGTGGCCTTGTCCGGGCATGGTGTGATCGTGCGTGGGCTTGAGGAAGCCCGCGATAGGCTTGCTGACGAGGTTGCCGCGCTCCGGGCGAAGTCTCATGCTGAGGCGGAGTCCGTGAAGAAGGAGGCGCATGACCCCGCCGCTGCCAAGGCTAAGTTGTGCCAAGAGCAAGACGAAATGGATTCGCGAGCCTTAGAATTGCTTCAAGTGAGGAAACGAATCCGTGACCTGGAAGCCGAGCTGGAAAAGCTCCAGCTGCTGCGCGGGGTGTAACTTACGCCGAGCTATCCTGTTCCTGAACTCCGTGCTACATACCTTTTGTTTTTTTTGCTTGTCTAACGGATATGCATAGAGTGCTGTGGCCGAAGGACTTAGCCATTTTTCTTTTTCTCATTGCGTCACATCGTGCGCACTGTGAGCTTTGTTGTGTCGCACAGTGTCTCACTGACAGCAGGGGCACGTCTGCTAGGCGCGGACGCGTAGACGGAATAAAACCACGCGACGGTTCATGTACCTAGCCCAAGCCACGAGTCAGGCCGATTTGACGTTTTCGGGCCTCACTAGCACAGTTGGGCCGGATCCGCGCATTGGGCCTTGGCAGGCGGTGGCTTTTCGCCTTGCTGATAGCGGGACCGGGACGCGCATCCCGTGGCGACTGGCGCGGTTGGTATTTCGCAGGGCAGCACGTGCGCGCGTCTCTTCAGCTCGCGTCGTGGGTTTTAATTGCCCGTCCCTTCGCGCGCAGCGACGCTTAGGGTAGCCCGCGGCGTGATGGGACGTTGCGCCGCCGCCGGCCTATAAAGTGAGGAGCAGCGTGCTGCGCAGCCTTCACTCTTAGTCCGCGCCTGCCATAGACCAGAAAGCAGAGATCGCGAGACCGGAACCAGAGAGAGAGGACATAGTGAGAAAACAGAGGGAGGACAGAGGGATCAGAGCCATGTCTTCTTCTGCTTCTTTGGGCTTTATGGATGCATGGTTGGAGGCGGTGCTGGCGGACACGCCGTCGCCGCCCCCTTCGCCACCGCCGATCCAGCCCATTGGTAGAGCACGCCCAAATCCGCGCCGACGAGGCGGTGGCCGTAGCGCTAGCTGTCGCACTCGCGGCGGAGGAGGAGGAGTAGGACGCGGTGGCGGCGCAGATTGCTGCCGACGCGGCATATGCTGCCGCGCTGGCGGCGGGGGAGGAAGCCGCTGAGGTGGTGGCGGAGGCAGCGGTCGTGGCACCTCCGCCACTGGTGGGTGTGAGCATCCACCAGCCGAGGGCGCGGCACCCGCGCGCGCCAGGTCCTTCGGCGCCCGCACCGGCCCTGTCGTCGTCGTCGTCGTCGACGGAGTCTGCTGCGCCGCCAGCTCGTCGCCAAGGCCACTCCTAGGAGCGGCGGAGTAGGATTAGGACTTGGGCGCCGCCGTAGCCGTAGTGGCGCGGTGCCCCCTTTTGCGGTAGCCCAGGATGCTGGGATGCCTTTTTGCTTGTACATCATTCGTAAGATCCCCTTTAGTTAATGAATCTTCCTTGATGAATCCTTCTTGTCGAGTTTGTTCATTTCCCTTCCTTGCGTAAATCCCTGTCATGCAAAAGTAGGAGAACTAGATGAACAGTAACGAAGTTCTGAGGTGAACTTAGGAAATTTTAGACGAACGAGTTGATTGAAGCTTTTGCTTTTGTGCGCACAGCCATCCAGCCTCCGGGCCGTAGCCAAGTCCAAGTGCGATCTTGGAGTTGGTCGCAGTCTAAAGACTAGGGTAACTTTGAAAAATTTCGTGCAAATCCCCAGCCCCCAAGCTTCGCTAGGCCGCGCGGCGATGCCGGCTTGGCAAAGTTAAGGACTTAGGAAAACGTGCGAGATAATTCCCAGCCCTGAGCGTTAGGTAGGGGCCCAAATCCGAACTCCCAAGCAAAGCTGACATGGGCTTATTGTACCTTAGACCACGGGAGTTCCACACTGCGCAGAGCCTTACTAGGGTGCGAGGTGTCGGCTTATCCCATCGTAGGAGTGCTCCGGAGTGCTTTATCCTTAGCCGTTGGATTTTGGCCACGGGCTTGCTTAAGATGGCCGTGAATGAGCCCAGCGTAGCTCGTAGATGTGGAAAGATGCGCTTTTTTAAATTGAAATAAAGGAGACTTACGACCTGATTAACCGTAGAAGCATCGTAGAAGGGAGATGTTCCATGAGCTAGGGAGCTTGTTCCCATCCTTGTCAGCTAGGCGCACTAAGCACGTGCGGACTGCGGACACTACTTTGAACGGTCCCTCCCACTTGGCGCTGAGCCTGTTGGAGCCTGCGAGGTTCTGAATGCAACGTAGAACCAGGTCTCCTACATGCAGGGTCCTTGTATGTACGTTTCGTGCCACGTAGCGACGCAGGGTCTGCTGGTAGGCCGCAGCCCAGAGTAGGGAGTGCTCCCGGCGTGCCTCTAGTAGATCGAGGTCGAGCTGCCGCTCCTCGTCGTTGGCCACAAAACTGGTGAAGTCAACGCAATCGGATCCTAGTTTCATTTCTGTTGGGAGGACGGCCTCCGATCCATAGACGAGCCTAAAGGAAGTTTCTCCCGTAGCCCAGCTAGATGTTGTCCGGATTGCCCAGAGGACTGATGGTAGCTCGTCTACCCAACCTTGCTGTTTAGCCTTGAGGGCGGCGTAGACCCACTTTTTGATGCCTTTTGCATGAGTCGCTGGAACGTGGCGCAAGCATTTCTGAGACCAAAGGACATGGTCGTATAACAAAATGTGCCAAAAGGCGTTACAAAGGCAGTTTTTTCCTCATCCTCCTTGGACAACGTGATCTGATGATAACCGGAGTAAGCGTCCAGGAAACTCATCAATGCTAAGTCCGCCGTGGCGTCGACTAGCTGATCTATGCGTGGAAGGGGAAGTTATCTTAGGGCAGGCGGAATTAAGGTCGCGATGGTCGACACACATGCGCCACTTGCCGCCCTTCTTCTGGACCACGACTGGGTTCGCAAGCCAATCGGAGTACTGTACTTCACGAACGAAGCCCGCCCAGAGCAGCTTGCCGAGCTGGTCTTGGATGATCTTGGCTTTCTAGTCGGGAACACGCCTCTGACATTGCCTTACCGTTTTTTTGTTAGGCCGGATAGCTAGCCTGTGCTCGATCACCTCCCTTGGGATACCAGGCATATCGGACGGTTTCCATGCGAACACGTCCGTGTTTGCCCGAAGGAAGGTAATGTGCTCGAGTTCCTATTGGGCCTCGAGGTTAATTTGTCCCGACGTGGACCACCATGGAGGGGTCTATCTCCGTGAGGACAATGGTTTTGGTGGGCTTCGGCGGCTGCAGTGCCACCTTTGGGCGCGCTGTGGGGCGCTCCCTGCTGCTGGGACCATGGGTAGGGAGCTGGCCTACCATGGCCAGCACGGTCTCGTCACAGTTGAGGGCCGTCTTGTGGTTCCCCTGGACGGTGATGACTCCCCTTGGCGCCGGCGTAATAACTTCGTATAGCATACATTATACGAAGTTATACGAGGCGCCGGCATCTTCAGGCAATGTTATGCGTGGTGGGAGACCGCCACGAATTTGGAGAGCGTGGGGCGGCCCAAGATGGCGTTGTAGGGGAGGTTGGTTTCCACCACCTCGAAGGTGATGTACTCCGTCCGGAAGTTAGCGGAGGAGCCAAATGTCACGGGCAACACGACTTGCCGACGGGGCGAAGGGACGACCCCGGGACGATCCCATGGAAGGGGACGGTGATGTCCCTAATCTTGGAGCGCGGAACCTGCATGAGGCCCAGAATGCGCGTGGTGATGATGTCCAGCGAGCTCCCTCTATCCACGAGGACGTGGTCGACTCGGGTGTTGCCAATAGTGGGACACAAAACCAGCGGGAGGCACTGCGGCTTGGACAGCCCGGCTGGATAGTTCGTCACCGAAAAGGTGATGGCCTGGCTGGACCAAGGCAGGGACTCCGCTGTGGGCTCGTCGCGGGAGATGTGGAGGACCTCGCGAGACGCGGCCTTTAGCTCGCGGCGAGAGTTGTAGGCTGACGTGCCGCCAAAGATGACGGCGACGTGGCCGCGGGCCTCAGGGAAGCCCTGGTCCTGGCCGCCCTGCGAAGGAGGTACCGTGGCCGCGCCCTCCGGTAGCTCAGGCATGGGACCACGGTCAGTGTAGAAGTCATCCAGTTGGTGGGCCCACGTGCGACAGTTGTGCGGGTCGTGGCCGTGGCGCTGGTGCAGGCGGCATAAGAGATTGGGGTCATGGAACTGGTCCTCACCTCTGTTCTGCTGCTGAGGACGAGGAGGCTGGCCCTGGGGTGCCCCCTGGCCGCCGCGCGGCCAGCTTCTGGCTGGGGGAGGTCGCTGTTGGCGCCGCTGCGGCGGGCGCACCGGCAGAGGGTGCTGTGGCGGCGGGCACTCAGGCTGGTTGGGCTCAACTGCCGCGATGAACTTGACGGGCTATTCCGGCCGCTTCTTCTTCTTCTCTGCCTCGGCCTTGCCCGGGCTGTCGCCAACCTTGGCTTTCTTCTTGACGCGGCCCCTCTTGCGCTCAACCGCCTCGGAAGCGTTGACGTAGAGGGCCGCAGTGCGGAAGAGCTCGCTCGGGGTATTGACCGAGTGGAGCTCAAGGTCCTCGGTGTAGCGCCGGTCCCTCACACCATCTTTGAAGGCCTCAATGATAGCCTCGTCCGAGATGCAGGGGATCGTGTTGTGGGCTCTCACGAACCGGCAAACAACATCCTGGAGACTCTCATCGTCTCGCTGCACCATAAGCTTGAGGTCCTAGGGGCGCCCAGAGCGGGCGTAACACCCCTGGAAACTCGTGCGGAGGGCGTCCTGATGCTGGGCCCAGCTGCGGATGGAACCAGGCCGTTGGTTGAACAGCCAGGTTCGGGCCATGCCCTCGAGCACAGTGGGGAAATAGTTGACCAGAACGGCCTCGTCTCCCCCCATGGCTAGGATGGCGGTGGTGTAGATGGACAGGAACTTCTCGGGGTTCTTACTCTCGTCGAACTTCTCTATTGGCTCGGGCTTGAACCTCGGCGGCCAAGGCGCCTCACGGAGAGTGCGGGAGAAGGCGAAGCACCCTGGCGTGGCCTTCGGGGGAGAGGCATCCCGAAGCGGGCCCAGGCGAGAAAATACTCCGTCCGGGGCGCGCTGCGAACCGCTGGTGGAGGAGACAGTCTGGGTCCAGCGCGAACGGCTGCGGTGGCGGCGGGAGCGGCTTTGAGAGCCGCCGTGGGAACGGGTCCTCACCTCTACCCTGCTGCTACGGACGGGGGGGCCGGCCCTGAGGAGGCCCCTGGCCGCCACCCGGCCTGCCTTCGGCCTGCGGAGGTCGTTGCTAGCGCCGCTGCAGCGGGCGCTGAGGTGGCGGGCGCACCGGTAGAGGACGTTATGGTGGCGGGCACTCAGGTTGGTCAGGCTCAACCGCCGCGATGAACTTGGCGGGCTGCTCCGACCGCTTCTTCTTTTCTGCCTCGGCCTTGCCCGGGCCGTCGCCGACCTTGGCCTTCTTCTTGACGCGGCCCCTCTTGCGCTCAACCGTCTCGGAGGTTGTCGACAGGTGACTAACTGGGGGTCACCGCTGGCAATGATTATATATGGGGCGATGCGCGCAAGATCTAAACTCGATGCTAGCACAAGATATATGGGGCGATGCAGAAGATCCAAACTCGATGGTAACACAAGACAAGGATTTATACAGGTTCAGGCCCTCATGGCGGAGGTAATACCCTACGTCCTGTGCTCTGGGATTATATGGGGTATAGGTGTACAAGATGATGATCAACCTGGAAGATGATCAAGCTGTAGATGTCTGGTTCCCTGCCGAACTATGGCCCCCTACCCTTTTTATATAGTGGAGGGGTGGGGTTACAAGGAAGAGTCCTAGTCGGTTACGAGGTAGGATTCCTATCTCTATCCGCTAGTAGGTATCCAGGATTAGAAGTATATCTTCCCTATTAATTAGGGATAGACCTCTTTCCTGGCCAAGCAAGCCTTCTAGAATCCGAGTGGTACCCGTCCTCATCACCCGACTTGGTCCATCCCCTGTCGGGTGGTCTTTTAGGCCCGCCGTGTGGGTACCCGGGGTCTATGTTAACCACACGCGGCGGGTCGCCCGAAGCCGATACGGTGGGCCCGCGTCGGTCGTTGCTTTAGTGGCGATGCTCTTGTCTCATTCTAGGGTTCTGTCCGGTCTCGAGCCTGCAGGGAGAAGCTGGTCTGGTTAGTACTGGACACGTGTTTGTCTTAACATGCCGATACAGGGGAGAGAGCCTCTTTAGGGAGAAAGCACTTTCCCTTTATCCCCAATATAGCATTGACTGGACCGAGCCATCCTTGCGCCACCCATTGGGGGGCGTCGCGTAGCGTAACAACCGTTCGCTGCCTGTCAAGGAGGGCAAACGACAAACCAGGCTGCCCGCGTGCCCTTTCCCGGGCTGCGGGTTCCCGGGGAGACACAGTTCATTCCGGTCAAGGCCGGAGAAAGTACGGTGGGGCACGATAGTTGTAAAGGCCTGTCCACGAACAGGCGGACCATTCGCGGAGCCTTCCTCCGGGCTAAGGGAAGCCCGGGAGGTGCGCCATGCCCCTGGCAGAGACCCAGGACAACATGGTTGACCCGGTCAAGCTCGGGGCGGACCCTGGCGGGCTAGGTGCTTGGCCAAGGGTGGCCCTTTGGACTTCCTGCACGCGTGGTGGGCTGATACGGAATCAGCCCAGGCCCATCTCGAGGTGGGCCGCTTATCAATCACCAACACTTCTTTTTTGTCATAAGCTTCGAAGGATGAGTTTACAAATTGGTGGGCAAGGTTTTGAAATAGAAAGGGTTTTGGATTTTTTTTTGGTTTTGGGGTGTCAAGTCGGCACTTCAATGCTGAACTACTTGCAGAGTGTAAGAAGCAGCTAGAAGTGTATATAAAAAGAATTTGACTTTTCCTTTTTATCAATAGCTGAGATGACAATTGTCCTGACAGCTATTTGCTTTATGTTTTGGATTATGAACTGGAAGTGTCTTAAAAGGGCCTTGTATGTTTTAGCTCAGCGTACCGTAGCATAGCGTTTTTAGTAAAATTTAAGAGTCTTTGAAAATAGGTTTAAATATTCTAAAAGAATAAATTAAAAAATAGTTTTAGGATCTTTGAGATTACTACTAAAAGCGTGAAAAAATTGTTACAAATTTTTACATCATATAGGCTATATAAAAAGACAAATTTTGCTATTGTGATACGCTACGCTAAGCTGAAACATACAAGGTCAAAAAAAGAAGAAGCTGGAAGATGGGCTTATTGAAGAAACTAGGACATCGGCCGAGCTCACGTGTCATGTGTTGACGTTGAACGAATTTCCAGATTAGTATTGAATCTGGTTAACCGGAAAAAGTAACTCATCTGAAAAAATATTTTGTAATCTTATTAAATATGATATATGTCATATTTTTTATGTTAAAATTGTATGATAGTTCAGCATTTTAAATTTCAATCAAATGTATTTTTCAGGAAAAGTTGAAAACTATAGGGTTCGAAAGAAATCAACCGTGAAATCATTCCTGTATCAAATCTTGAGAAATCGATCATATATGGAAAAGTTTTCCAAAAAGAAGTAGAATGTGAATGTTTATTTGAGAATCAAGCTTTTGAGCATCTAACAAGATATCTTGTTCAGAAATTTTATATCGAAGGAAAAATGAAAATCACGGCAGTAGAAAGAGAAACTTACTTAATGAACATTATTGATTTCCATGGATAGTATTAATTAGTCTGATTTAGTTTGTAGCCTGATGCCCTCCTAACTACTTTCCATGGAAGCTATTAGTTACATTTCATGGCAGCGTGCACGATGATTCATATGCAAATTTTTTCTAAAATTGCACGTACGCCTTTAATTACTTTTTTCTTTTCAAACTCTTTGCCATGCACGCTACCATTGAAAAAAAATACTAAACGGCCTATTTGATATATGTCACTTGGATTATAGAATGATAATTTATATTTTAAGTTTGAGCCAAATAGGTTTTTTTTATGAAAATTTTGAAAATTCTAAGATTCTAAAGTAATCAACCGTGAAATCATTTCTGATTTAAAATTTGACAAAAAAAAGTTTAATTTAAATCAAATGGATTATAGAAAAAAGAAATAACCAGGAACGTTGAGAAATCTATGGTATATGGAACGTTTTTCAAAAAGAACAAGAATTTCAATGGTTTATTTGAGAATCAAGCATTATTTCGTCTAACAAGAGATCATGTTTAAAAGGTGATGTAAACCGTTTTTTGGGCCATATCTCACCATACTGATGGACCAGCAACTACTATGAATGATGGGCATATATGGGCCGTTTTTTGTCATCCTCAAACAATGAAATGGCCGAATCTTGCACCAGCTGGATATGCTACAAAGGACAAACGTAATTTGCAATTTGATATTCAAATATGAATGAGCCATTAATATGGTGTTGACTCATTTCTACCAATTTGTTCTTTGATATTCGAAAAATGATGAGCTGTAACTGTCATTGAATAACTCATAAATATAATTGATTAATCAATATAACAAACGATTATTGCACTTTATTTTGACATAATTATTGGAATATATGAACCCATCGAGCGACTATATATGCGATCCGCAGCGGTGTATCATTCTAGGAAAAAAACCTTCATCCCACTCTCTTGCGGTGTCTCTTGACTTGAGGTGTATCGCAATGATGATGATTGATTATATGATATAGATCTTTCATTATCTTCTTGAGGTGATCATCCATGCCATTGCTTTCACATTTGTTTACCATAACATTATGTTGACCTCGATTTGTTCTTTTTGTCACATAGCATGAACATGATGCGCAAGAGGGTCTACGCGTTTCCACCATCCGTAGATGAACTTCCAAATGGAGTGACCATTATGCGTCATATGCCAATCAGTATTTTGATCGAGCAACCCGAGGATCATCATGGACGCCTCGTGGAGAATCACCTGCACCCTCAGCTTGGTCACCAAGTTGTGGCCCCGGAACAGCCTAGAGTTCGGATTGACTATGTCGGAAACGAAGCACCGCTTCGTCAAGAGGTCATTCAAATTGCTCGGCTCACTGACGACGAAGAAGACAATGAACAGGAGCAGACCCCAGCTCAATGACGACGAAGAAGACTATGAGCAGGAGCAGACCCAGTTCGATCATTGAC
This sequence comes from Raddia distichophylla, assembly GCA_005191435.1. Taxonomy (NCBI): domain Eukaryota; kingdom Viridiplantae; phylum Streptophyta; class Magnoliopsida; order Poales; family Poaceae; genus Raddia; species Raddia distichophylla. The sequence continues at coordinate 453,906 of SPJY01016799.1, forward strand.
TTTTATGTACAAATGTCCAACAATAGGGCATGATATCACCGTGTCAAGGAGGAAAAGCTTTACGACTCATATGTTTTGAAAAAATGAAAAAAAATTTACACGACAGTCAATGGTGCTACGTGTTTTTGGTATTAATAATAACATGGAAATCTTGGTAAAATGTAATCGATGTTTTATTCGACCATCTATATACTCTATTGTAAAAAGCATCAGTACGGGTGTTGATACAATCGATCAAGGTCGTCCCCTCCTCATTCGACTGCTCAATTTCACCGAATCTCCTGTGCATCCCTCGATTTGAATATAGGCGCTGTCCTATTTGCGCACCACACTCCATTCATTCACCCCCGCAGGCCACAGCCCCCATCCGTTCGCCACGCCCTTCCCCTCCCAGTTGACGGAGGCTCCCCTCCTAGTCGGCGGCGGCTCCTTCCCCTCCCAGTCGGCGGCCGCTCCTTTCTCTTCCAGTGGGCGACGGCGGCGACGGATCCTCCCTCTTCTAGCGGGCGACGGCTCCTTCCTCTTCCTGCGGGCAGCGAGGACGGATCCTTCCTCTTCCAGCGGGCGACGGCTCCTTCCTCTTCCTGAGGGCGGCGAGACCGACGGCCGGCGACGTCGCCGTCGTCCCTAGCCCCAGCCCCTCGCTGACTCACACCCGGGCCCCTTCCTCCTCCAGCGGGCGATGGCTCCTTCCTCTTCCAGCGGGCGGCGACAGTTCGTTGTGCACTCAACCATACAGCGCGCGTCCTGTGGTGTAACTCGCGGCATATGGAGGTCATGGCTTTCGTCCCTTCCTCCTATTATCCCATCGATTTTGAATCTAGGATTTATGGTCTCTAGATGAATGATGTTGTGTTGGTTGCAGTACAATTCATATGCGTTATTTAGACATAGAATACAGAACATTACCTATTGGAAATATTACGTGTAACATCCCTACATATAATCACATTAATTGCTTGATAAATGTCAAATATTCATTACGTGTAATTGCTATTTAATGGGCCATTGAATGGGTTAATTATTCAAATATTTGAAACAATATGCAATATCGCATTGTAACAAAAAATAATCGTCACATTAATTGCTTGATAAATGCCAAATATTCATTACGTGTAATTGCTATTTAATGGGCCATTGAATGGGTTAATTATTTAAATTTTTGAAACAATCTGCCATATCGCATTGTAACAAATATTCATTACGTGTAATTGCAATTTAATGGGCCATTGAATGGGTTAATTATTCAAATATTTGAAACAATCTGCAGATATCGCATTGTAACAAAAAATAATCGTCACATTAATTGCTTGATAAATGCCAAATATTCATTACGTGTAATTGCTATTTAATGGGCCATTGAATGGGTTAATTATTCAAATATTTGAAACAATCTGCAATATCGCATTGTAACAAAAAATAATCGTCACATTAATTGCTTGATAAATGCCAAATATTCATTACGTGTAATTGCTATTTAATGGGCCATTGAATGGGTTAATTATTCAAATATTTGAAACAATCTGCAATATCGCATTGTAACAAAAAATAATCGTCACATTAATTGCTTGATAAATGCCAAATATTCATTACGTGTAATTGCTATTTAATGGGCCATTGAATGGGTTAATTATTCAAATATTTGAAACAATCTGCAGATATCGCATTGTAACAAAAAATAATCGGCACATTAATTGCTTGATAAATGCCAAATATTCATTACATGTAATTGCTATTTAATGGGCAATTGAATGGGTTAATTATTCAAATATTTGAAACAATCTGCAGATATCGCATTGTAACAAAAAATAATCGGCACATTAATTGCTTGATAAATGCCAAATATTCATTACATGTAATTGCTATTTAATGGGCAATTGAATGGGTTAATTATTCAAATATTTGAAACAATCTGCAGATATC
>SPJY01016799.1:458976-575142 GCA_005191435.1 Raddia distichophylla
GTTTCTGAAATTATTTTCTTCGGGCTGTTGAGTTGATGAATGTAGTTGCTGAAATACATTTACAAAGACTATTTATACTTTGGTTTATTTCTCTGAACTTTAGTTAAAAATATAGAAGACTTTCTAAGATTCCATTGAACACGCTTTGCGCCATTATTGACATAATTTTGAAAGTCCATTATTAAGATCATTTCTTGTAACTTATGTAAATTGTCCTTCCTGCAGGTTCAATTTCGTAATTTTGTGGTACAAGACAGCGTTTTTGACAACTATGCTGCTATTCTCGATCTTATTTGGCTAAGGTATTGTTGCAGTCACTATTTTCCAGCCATTAGATTAGCCTGAATTTACAAGAAAAGAAATCTTGCATTACATAATCTCATCCTTTAATCCTTTATAGAATTCTTAATGTGGACTTGTGTTGATACTTTAAATTGATATTGGCAAGGTATGACAAGGGTTCATACAAAATGACTTTGGAGGACACCAGCTGGAGGCCCATGTCCAATCTGCTGAAGCTTCATCCTTAAAAGATGTAGGGCCTTGTCCAATAAAAAGATGGGTGATCTTGTAGAGCCTTAAGAAGAAGAGGGAGAAAGAGCATATTGTTTTAAGCCAATAAATGATGATAGATGGGAAGCTCAAGCAGAAGAGAATAGGAATTAAGTAGACATCTCCGTTGTATTTCATATTTTTAGGTAAATTATTACTTGTTAACTTCTATATGTATGGACAAAGGAGTTGTTTTTTGTTTCTATGTGAAGTGATGAACATTATATTGTATTCAAATGAATAAAATTTATTTTTTGATTATTGCACATATTTAAAGTTGCGCAAGATCAATTTAGTTGATTATATGTAACAATTACATTATCTACCAAAAAATAATATAATTATATACATACGCATTTAATGATGTTGCAATAGACCGTTTAAGTGATGCTATCAGATACTGCCAATTTATTACATACATGTGATGCTAAATGCATGTTGCTAGCTAGCAACACATATACAAACATATTGCACCATAATATTTTGTGATGCAGCATACAACTAGCAACATCACCTATAACAACACTTATGTTATATGATGCTGTTGGTAACTACAACACATATGCGTACATATAGCAACATAAGAGTATGTTGCTATAGACCAATCCTCTTGTAGTGTGGCTGTGATAATGCCAACTCGTGCTATAAGGTAGAAGTGATATTTCATGATCACTGTCGGCGCTTGTTACCGACAACAGTGATTAATGTTTACCACTGTCGGTTTCAGGCGCGACAGTGACAATGATTCTCATCACCAACCATCGTTTATTTTTACTATCGAAGTCAAAATAGGCAGTGAAGTGTTTCGACCAGCTAGTTACGTGTTTTCCTATAATAGTGACATCGCTCCAGCTGCCAAGTCAGGTGTGCGAATATCGCATTATTTTCATCAAGCCGACCGACGAAAGTACTACAACATTAGCACATGGCTTCGGAAACGGGCCAACAAAAAAACATCATATTTGTCGGTGGCCTAAGAAAATATTGATATTTTCGATGTGATAAATTTGTGAACGAAAACCAAAGAAACTAAAACAAGAGGCAACAAAAATAGCTACTTTTATTAGTTTTTATCTAATTTCGTCAGTTTCTGACCGACGAGTCTTTGACGGATATATACTAGTAGTGAATAATGGCGCGCGAGCCGGTCACCGTAGGAGAGGATCACGACCAAACCTTTTTGGCCCATATCTACTCTATTATGGATTGTCGGTCTGATCAAAGGAGTATGACTAGGGCGTGGAAACGAGCCGGGCAGGGCCAGGCTCGGCCCGGTCAGGCCCGTATTTGGACTGGCCGGGCCGGGCTCAGCTCGACCGTCGAGCGAGCTTGGAATGGTGGCTCGGCCCGGGCCATTGTTGGCTCGCGAACTAGCCCGTCGGCTCGGCCAGCGACGACCGCACGCGCTTGCTCATGGGCGCGGAGTTCTGAGCTCCGATTCTCAAAGCACCCGAGGAGCCTCCCCAAGCCTGTCGGCCCCGAAATCGCCTTTCTGGCGCTTCCTGATGGCGATGTTCTTGTACCTGTTGAGCTTCTAGATGGCGTCCTACAAAGACCTCGCCTTGTCCCTGGCGGAGGCAGTAGCGGAGACGATGAATTGCAAGCAGCCAAGCACTAGCACCAGCAGCGAGTCGCAATTGGGCAGTGAAGTGTTGCACCTGGCCTTGGCCGAGGACTCAACGACGGCGGCCCGGATCCACTTGAGCTCGTCATGCTGGTTGTCCGCCTGGAGCGCCCTCCGGAGCTCGCCGTAGCGCGAGTGCTTGGTCTCGCCGTCGGCAAGCGGGTCCAGCGAGAGATACTACGCGAGCGGGGACGTCGGGGTCGGAGGAGGAGCCTCCGCCGGCGCGCTGCCCTCACGGAAGGCTCCGGCCATGGGTGCGAGGCGGCGGCGCGGCCTAGGGCTGGGCGCCCTGCATCGAATGCTGTGGTCCGTGAGACACTGAGAGCCAGAGGCGTAACCGCGTGAGACATTGAGAGGTGACTGCTGGGCTTGGAGTGTTGGGCTGTGCCGCCGTGGGCTATGGCCTTTGTTGAGCCGGCCCGTTTCACCAACGAGCCTCACGAATAGTCTCGGCCCGAGCTCACACAAACCTCCGAGCTGATTCGAGCCGAGCCGAGCCTAACCGAGCCCGAGCCGAGCTGCGAGCCACGAGCTTATTTTCCACCCCTAAGTACGACGTGAGGCTAGTGGTATCTAAAGAAGACGAACAGAAGAAGGCATAATGAAAATTCAGCGTATACGTACAAAACTCATGTTTGCGCGATAAAATTTGTTGATAATGTCGTGAAACTTTTTATTTTGGATGGAGATGGAAACGTTTTATTTTGCATGAAGGTGATTTTATAAACAATAGGAAACAGAGGATTTTATCGGTAGCTGTGTTTAAGTTTCAGATTTCAGACTCCAAAAAATATATTTAACTACCAACCTCTTCAAAGTAACACTTTAATCTTTTACCAAGGTATAATTTAAATATAAAATTATTATTTATCAATTATTTATTTTATTAGTTTTGATGTTTTATTGCTATATATATTTAGCAAATATGAGTTCACATATTTTTCGTTTCTATGTTTCATGTTATGTAATTCTATGTTTCAAGTTATATTTTAAATCATCGTTGCTTCAAACAATTTAAAATAACAATTAAAAATTATACAAATTAACAATTATAAATTATAAATTATACTGGCATACTAAAATTGTATCTACTAATAACTGCCACTTTAATATAGTATAAATATAATGTAGGTTTTATGTATCGGTTTTCTAATGTTTTGTCATTATATTCCGAAGCACGTTATGACGTTGTACGCCCGTCTGATGTGGAAACCATCGGACTTTCGAGCCTTGCCAATTGCCATTAACGTACGAACATATATATCATAGTCACCTTGACAAATTGAGAGAGATACATGCGTTTTAGCTAAAGCCATGTAAACATCTACAGCACAACCACAAGTAGAATACAACTTCCACTTCAGAAACACAAACAACGAACATACTGACACACAGTGGAAAACGTCTCATGTACCGATCTTATCCCAAGGCACCTTATTTGCTGATCCGTTCAGCTTATTCTGGTAAACATCGTACGTACGTGGTAACTCGTCATTGTCCAAACGAGCTGCCACTACGCAACGCAGAGCCACACGGCTCAGTGCTGGCCAGGGAGCTTCTCCTTGATCTTGTCCATGAGGCCCTTCTTCTCGCCGGTGCTGTCCGTGCCGTGCGCCCCGGTAGTGCCCGTCATCCCGGTAGTGCCCGTCATCCCGGCGTGCCCTTGCTGTCCGTAGGCGCCGCCGGTCGCCGTCGCCTGCTGCTGGCCTTCCTTGTGCCCACCGGGGAGCTTCTCCTTGATCTTCTCCTTCATGCCCTTCTTCCTCCTACCGCCCATGCCGTCGTCCTCAGACTGTCACAAGCCAAGGAAACGAAGCTAAGCAGTCAGCACTCAAATGATCTCAGGGATAATAATTAAGAAACAAACAAATACTCCCTCCGTTTTTTTTATTTGACGTATTTGACTTTTTGGTACGTCTTTTACCACTCGTTTTATTTAAAATTTTATACAAAAATGTAAAAAAAGACATATTTAAAGTACCTCTCTATTGATAAAGCAAATAACAACAAAATAAATGATATTTATAAAAATAATTTAAATAAGACGAATGGTCAAATACGTATCAAAAAGTTAAAAACGTCAAAAAAAACAAAAAAAAAGGGAGGCAGTACTAAGTAAGGAGAGAGACATTAACGCACCGAGCTGGAGCTGGAGCTGCCCGAGCGGTGCAGCACGCCGCCGGTCTTTTGCTCCTCCCTCATGGGCTGGAACTGCCCGCCGGCGCCGGCGCCGGCGCCGCCGTGCGCCCCCATCCCGCCGGTGGCGCCGGCGCCTTGGCCGGCCAGCGGGTTGCCGTACTCGTCGACGCGGGCGGTGGCGTGACCGCGCTGCCCTTGGTGCTCCATCCTGCACAGGTCCTTCAAGCCGACACCTTATCCGATCCTGGCTATGCTTTTTGTTCCTCTGCTCGTGTGTTCACTCACTCTGCTTCAGTGCTTCGTGGTGATGGAAGCAGGTGAAGGCGGAGGCCGCCATTTATACAAGCGGCTCGAGCTGCGGCGTGCGGGCGGATTGGGATTCGGGCGCCACGGTAGGGGGCTACGTGTGCTGCGGCGAGTGGGGCGGCAGGCCGGAGTCGGTGGCAGCGCGTAAAGAGGGGCGGGACGTGTGTCGGCAGCGGGCGCGGCGGTGGCGCCACGTCTCGGGGCTTCTGGAAAGATGGGCGATGACACATCGGGGGAGACGATAACTATTTTCAGATGGAATGGACGGATGTACACGTAAGAATTATTGGATATATATAATTTCGTCGATCCATAAATTTCCTTTTGAGGAAGATGGGTCCGTAACCATATGCAAAACTTTACCATGTGCATTGATGAATTCTACCATTTCACGAATCTAGGATCGTTCGTCTGTGTAAAAAGTGATCCCCAGAAGAATTTAGATTTCGTTGATCTCTCGAATCAAAAGATTATGAATTTATTTTAAATTATCGAAGTCAAATTAGAAATGTAAAATTTTTAAATTGAAATTTGAACAGTTTGATTAAAAATTTCAATTCAAAAACTGAAAATCAAATTGGGAAGCCAAAATTTTCAAATTCTAAATTTTATGAATCTCAATCTCCTGTGCAGAAAATCGACAAAATCAAATTTTCAATGGCACTATTAAATATTTAATTAAAAACTAGAAAACAAATTTGTGATGCAAAATTCCAACTTCTGGTACAAAAAATCAATGAATTCCTAATTCTTTCTTATGAGCCACCCTTTTTTGAAGATCCATGGTTTAGATTAAGCGATGCCTATTTCACAGGCGCCGGTGCACCGACGAATTGCGCAGGCGGTGCGCGAGCACCGTTTGATTGTGATTTATTGGCGGGAGATCATGCTCAGTGGGCGGGCTGCTCTGATAGTTGTTCCTTGGGGAGTGTGATTACAATCACAGGTCCACAGCTGTCTTGCAATCTCCTACACACTGTAGTCTCGCACTCCCTCATGCACAGAACAGTCTCTCACTCCTCAGTCTTCTCTCTCCTATTTTTTAGGTTTGCTACTCTAATATGATCTTCTCTCCTCTCATGATCTTATTCTTGTTTTGATTCTTCTCTCTTTTTCCCTTTGATTTGCTTCTCTATGATGTGTTAGAGCGTTTGAGATTGCATGGTTTTGATTTTTTTCCCCTTTTGTTCTTAGATCTGGATTTTACTAGCTCTTGCAAAAGGGTGATTTGTGCTGATGGTTTAGTGCAGCTATGAGGAAATCTGTTGTACTCAGATTCATGCTGATGTAAATGGCTATTCATACATTTTTTATCCTGGAGACATCTTGTGTAACACAGAGCAATAAAAGCATCAGACAGAGGGCGCTCTAACCCGTTTGGTACGGTGTTGCACCGGATTTGAAATCTAAAAACCATCTCATTTTGTCTTTGTGGTGGCCTCTATTTTTGACACGACCCTCCCAATTACTACATGCTAATGGCCTCTTCACGCCAAGATCATAAAGTAATTGTGTGGGTTTAGGCTTATACACCCAAGTAACATGTCCACTACCATGTCTCTTCGGATGCGAGCCCAAATCAGAGTTTATGCAACAGAACAATAACTAGAGAATATCATGCCTTATTACATCATGATGCCACGCAGGGCGGGAGTCTTATAATTACAACAGAGATCAAGCTTACTAAAGAAAATACAAATAAAGCTGTACAAATGATACCACAATAGCTAGCTAGTTCTGGTGGCCATTCTAATACAAGAAACCCTAAAAGGAATCCTTCCAAGCATCACTGTCTTCTAGAATTTCTCTAGAACTCATGACAACCTTCGCACTCAATGGTGTCGCCTCAAACAAACAAAAGCCCCCACACAGCTTACAATCTAACCAGGGAAATAAATAGCAAAAGTGAGTACAGAAGTACTCAGCAAGCAATAATAGCAACAAAACTATAAAACAAAACCTCTTCTCTTACACAACAAGCCTATGTCATCTCATCATTCTCCTTTATGGAACGAAATACAGATTTATGTTAAAAGGTTGGTTTCTTTTAATTTATTAAAATCTACTAGCACTCGTATATGAGGCGGACTTAGCCTCCGTAGCCTCCAGTCCAGGAGACTGGCATGAATTCATGATTTTACCCTACGCAGGTTTATACCACTTTACCCGTAGCCGCCTCGACAAGTCGGGACCCAGAGTGTTTATTCTACTTGGTAGGTTACATCTCCAACCCGGTTGACGGGCGAAGCTGGTGCTCTCGGCAGGACACTCCTTACTCACAACCCCGTCCGCACACACCGCCCTCGCAACCGTTCTACTCACTCACTATGACAACGAGTAGCCTCTTGCGGTAATATAGCCGCCTCATGGCCGGGGAGCCTGGGTCTCTTCACCCTGGGTATGCTCACCCACCCATCCTAGATATCTACCTACCCAATATGGAGAATGTAACCACCTCATAGATAACCTTCTTAGTCCGCTACGCGAGACCAAGGTTTATACAAATTTATACAGCTTTGTATTCGAGTGAAAGATAAGTGTCCTTATATGATACTTTGTGAAGAGCCCCGCCTTACCTCTATACCTTTCCAGGGCACCCTTCACCCACCATAATATTTCTACCGACTCGATCGCTCCATCGATCAAGCCATCACTTTCATTTTCCTTAGTGCAATTAGTTTCTAAATAAAACTTTTAAATGCAATATATATATAGGGAGGCCCTAATCTACACCCAGGTGTAGATTAAGTTAATCTACAACCAGGCCGCGCTGGTCCTTTTTGGGATGGGTTGGTTCTGCCAGTTCGACAGTAATTGAAAGTAATTCAAATGAACTGACTTTGGCACTCAGCAGTAATTGGACATGGATGTGGTGCCGAGAATTGTGGGGGTATTAAATACTCAGTTTGAAATAAATTGCAGCTCATTTTTTGGATGTAATTTTTGAATCGTTGTTCCGATCACTGAAAACTTTACGCCATTGAATTACTTGTATTTTTTCGAACAAAACTAGATCTCAAATGACATATGAATTTTTTGAACCTAATTACGTCTTGACAGTTTGACAGTAATTATTTTACCGACGATTTGATAGTAATTGTTTTACCGACGATTTGATAGTAATTGTTTTACCAAATTACTCTCTGTTATTTTTTATTACTAACGGTTTCTTGAACTCACAGCAAAGTAGAATTAGGGTTTCACAACAATTACTTTCCATTTCATACTGATTACTTTCCATTCCTCCAAAATTACATTCTTAAAAACAAAGAAAAATACATCCACAGGACGATTACTTCGCATTACAGTCTAAAACATAGTCCAGTAATCAACACAGATCGATTACTTCGCATTACAGTCTACATCGTTCTCCAGAAATCAAAGGTAATGGACTACCGCTAGTCATGGGTCCCCACGTGGCGGAGAAATCAAAGGTGGCCGGCAGCGGCTGGCGGCGCCGTCTGCGGGCGGGCGACGGACGGCGAGGAGGGCGGGCGCCGGCGGCAGCGGCTGGCGGCGCCGGCTGCGGACGGGCAGCAAGGAAGGCAAGCGGCGGCGGTTGGGGTCGGGGTGCCTGGTCCGCCAGCGGCGGCGGTCAGTGGTGCCGGGGAAGAGGGCGGCGGCGGCAGTCGAGGTCGGGGGTCGATGAGGACGGATCCGGCGAGGACCAGGGTCGGGGGCGCCGGATCTTGTGGCGGCCGGGGTCGGGGGCGCCGGATCGGGCAGCGGCTCGGGTCGGGGGCGCCGGATCCAGCAGCGATGGCGGGGGGATGACGACGACAGCGGCGGCAGTCGGGGTCGGTGCCGGCGGTGGCGAGGGCCGGGGCGCCGGCGGCGGGGGCTACGGGTAGGCGGTGGTGGCGGCGCTCCAGTGGGCTGGCGGCGTGACGCCGGGAGGGGGGGCGGATCTGGATCTAGGACCAGTTGGTGGGTTGTTTTATAGGGTGGACCATAGACCATATGGTCCGTTTTAGGATGGGATGGTCCTAGGTGTAGATTATCCTATTCTACACCTAGGTGTAGTATAGGATATCTATATATATATATATATACATGCGGACATGCATATATATGTTCCAGTATATTGATGCATGCAGACTATAACCAAAGCTTATCAAGACGACTAAATGAGTTTTCTTTGTTCAAAGAAAAAAAAACGTTGAGCAACTTTTGCCGCACAGACGATGGCAACGAAGCTGGAGCTGGGAAAAGAGGGGAGGAGGTGGACAATATATACGACCATTTCCAACCATATTCCCTTCATTCCATTTCATTCCCCATTCTCTTTCACGCATTCACTCCCTTCACAGAAACCCTTTGAAGAAATTGAGGGGAGGAGGTGGACAATATATACGACCATTTCCAACCATATTCCCTTCATTCCATTTCATTCCCCATTCTCTTTCACGCATTCACTCCCTTCACAGAAACCCTTTGAAGAAAATTGCAAAGAAAAAGGAAAGGGAATCTCATTCTAAAGGGAATGCACGGAAAAAATTTCTTCTGACGAGAACGGTGACGAGATTCTGTTGAAGCATCAGAATTTCTTCGCGAAGGGAATTTGACCCTGAAGAGACTCCCTTGGAGATGGTTTACCTGCCGACCACCTCGCACTCATGCTGACCTGCACGCGATGCTGATCAATGCTGATTGTAGACGACAACTCCTAGTAGTACAATTCAGAAAATATGGACGATGACTCCTATTTATATTTGAATAATACTCCCTCCGTCCATAAATATAAGGTGTATTTTGTTTCGTTAGGACAAGGCTTTAACCAACAATTACTCTATTAATACATAATTTTTGTGACACAAAAATAATGTTAGTAGATTTGTATTCAAAATTACTTTCATGTGATTATGATTTTGTATCACATATATGACATATTAATGAAGTAATTGATGGTAAAAGTTTTGTTCTAACGAAACAAAATACGTGAGACTTCGAACCATCTTTTCTTCACTTGTTCTACAGCTAAAGCAATTTGGAGTGTGATTGCTGATTGTTGTCAGGTGACATCTAGACCAGTAGATTTTGGGTCTTTTTTCCCCTGGATAGCAAGGATTTGGCCAGTACATAATCGTTTACATACAACTTGCTTGGCGGCCTTGTGTTGGGCTATATGGGTGAGTAGAAATAAAATGGTTTTTGATGGTAAAATGATAAAATCTCCTTTGAGTATTGTGCATGTTTGCTGTGCTTTGTTGGATTTTTGGGCGGGGGTCCAAAAGTCGGAGGAAACAATTATTTTGAAGGATTGTGCACACAAACTTAAGATGTATGTTGCAGGTTTTGGTACAGTGCAAAGCAACGTCGGACAAGTTTCTCAGGCAGGAGGTCAAGGGGTGTGTGGTCTACTGGGAATCTAAACAAATGTCATCGTAGAAAAAGAATTTGGAAACAGAGTAAAGAAGGACTGGGGGAGTCAGCTTATCTGTTCAGACATTTTGTCTTCGGTGAAAGTGATGTTTGAACTCTCGTTTATTTCTATAATAGAAGTCAAATGTAGTGAAAGCAAACTTATGCTGGTCATGAGTCTGGTTGATGTTTTGGCTGTAAGATGCATAGCTTCTGTGCTGTAATTCCAGGGGCTGTAAGTAATGTATGATATACGAAGTTATTACGTGGAAGAACACAAAGATACAGGCTTAATTAAATCGTCCTTTCTCTTTATGATTATATTTGGAAATGTGTATACCGTCTTCTATCCGATGATTATGGCCCAGTTCTTTAAGGCTTATCTGACTTATTTATCTATTTACTTACCGTCACCAAGTTAAAAGGAATTTATTTTTTGAATCCGTTTTTTCATCATAAAGACTTGTCTAAAAGCTGAAAAATAAAAGTTGAACGAAGTGGATCAGACTCTCGAGACTGCCTTAAGGAGATAAGTAAAATAAGTAGACAAGTCAAATAAATAGATTAATCAGATAAGATAAGCTGAGGAGAACAAGACCGTAACTTTAGCTAAGTATAAAAGAATATTATATATTGCAATACCATGTTATCAATATACTTGGTTATCTATGCCCGACTACCTTAAGGGATGTATACAAAAACAGAATTGGTGGGGATCGAGCATCTGACTTGATTGAATGCTTCGCCTGGCCCACCACCATGTGCGCTTCAGCTTAGCCCACAACTGTTAGTGATGATCTATTTCAATAGGAATTCCCGATGCAGCCAAAACATGACATCAGCACGCTCCTAAACTGTTTACCCAATTTATTCTAGGACTCTACGAAAAAAATAGAAACATAGCCGATGATTCTTTCCATAATGTTGTGCTCAGATTCTCGACATAAATACCTCGAATTTAACTTGCAAACTGCTGCATAGGTAACTCCATCAGCTATCTTTGCAATTCAACAATGGGGTTCCTAATCTCCCCAAATCACAACCTAAACATGTTATAAATGGGTAAATCACATAGAAAATAGATCAATTTCGTTACCCACAAGCTAGGTACCAAACCTTAGGTTTCTTCCACTTTCTTCTCTTCTCCCTGCTACATTCTTCCACTTCCTCTCCATGACAAGGCCACACAGAGATTACCTTGGGTAGCCAACTAGGGGTTGACGACGATCCAGCTTGACGGTGCTACAACGTAGGCGGCGACGTCCTCCCACGAAATCATGGCTGTTAGGTATTGTGTCCAATATGTGTACGAGTAGGTTACATGGACTCTGTATTGTAATAAGTAGGGTTGGTTAGTATTAGAGTCGGACTCTATCTAGGCCTCCACTATATAAAGGGAGGCAGCCCTGGTGTAATCAAGAGAATGACTTCATAATAGTAGCATAGGCAAGAGGAGGTCAACGGACGGCATGTGGCCGTAACCTGGTTAGCCGGTGTGCCGCGGTATTATGGATTAGGGAGAAGCGCCCATAATCAGAGCCCCGCAGATGTAGGCAAAAGCCGAACTGCGTTACCAAACATCGTGTCTCCTGGTGTTGTTCGTGATCTTGCATTGGCGCATATCCTAACAATGGCGTCCTTTTGCGGCGAGGCAGTGCTGTGCAAGGATCAAGGGTGGCGCACAGCTAGGGGAATAGGGGAGGCGAAGCTTCCCTTTGTTATTATGCGAATCTCAAAACATGTTTTGGCGAGATGGTTTATGTTTTGATTTTAAATAGATATGTTTTATGTTATTTTTCTTTTTACTTCTCTTTTCTAGTTTGCTGTTCTTTAAACAGGGAGACACTTCTTATTTGCTCTTTAAAATGCCTAATGCAAAATCAACACGACATGTATGCATCTATGGTCATAAGAGAGGAGTAACAAGCGATAGACAACTGTCGTGACATGTCTTGAGAACACATTTATAAAATTTTGTATCCGCCACGGATACTTAAGCATGGCAACAATCTCTTAACGCTCGAGTGAAAATATCCACGCTATACACATGGAGGTCTCAAAACGGGCCATATTACACAACAACGATCCCATGTACGAAGCACACGCCACTGACACGAATCACGTCTACCACTAATCAACTTATTACCTATAATTAAGATAGCTTTCGTGTGTTTCACAAAAGGCACCACTAATCTAGCCCACGTTGGCGAAATCACCCATGGCTAAGCTACTCTTCACCGTCGCTAATCTAGCCCATCAACTATAGCGCCGACGTCCTCACGACTGTCCCCTGCATTTTTGCCTCAAATCCTGCTTGAGCTTTAGAGATGGCAACCATGGCAGATCTGGGTTTTGCCTATCCATATCCGTGACCATCAATCAAAGCTTCACCATGAAAAATGCCCATTAACCGCAACAGATAGCTTTCTTCACCCATGGCCATCGCCCGGGGTACCAGTCGACTGCGGGTTTACCCGTTTACCCATGAGGTGAGGGAGAGTGAGCTTGAATTTGCAGTTACTCCCGTACCGTCGTTGTGCTGCAGGATGTACCATGTCACTCATCGACTCATCGTGATGTAGCACCACCTCGCCGGTCACCGCCACTCGCCATGCTAGTATGCTACTCCACGCCCCTGTACGTCACCATGCTGCTGCACTGCCAGAGCAACGCCGTCGCATCTAGCCATCGCTCGCTGCTGCCTTCTTGTTGCTGCAAGGTAGTTGTCCGCCATGCCTCCACCATAGTCCATAGCTGGAGCCTGGATGTGGCACTGTGGCAGGCGTCTAGCGTGCTGGGTCTGGCGACCAAGGGCGAGGTAGGTCTAGCGTGCGATATTTTGGGGACCGAGTACGTAGAAGGTTACAGAATAAGAGATATAAGTACGAGGAGTGAGAAGGTAGGCATTCGTTGTTAGAAAAACAGCCTAGGTTGAGAGCTTTAGAACTCACTGGAGTTCAATGGAGTGGTGCTGAATTTGCTAATTACAAGTAAAAGCTGAAAGGAATTCTCTCTATCTTACTTAGTATAAGTATACACACATATATATAAAGGTTAGGATCTTCAGCCTAGCTAGTTTAGAATATTCTTATAGTACCCTATTTGTCACTGTAGTGAGAAGTGACTCTAGAACACGCTAGAGGTTAAGTAATTATAGGATACTTTGCTGCACACAATTCTGAACAGCAACTTGACTACTAGATTCTAGAACATTCAATTATATTCTATAACACAAGGATTAAGCTGTCATTCGTGCTTGAGAGTTTTGGGCCAAAAGATTGACGGTTAAATGGATGAAATGGGTATAAGTAAGGCATATCTATGTTTAATTTAAAAAAATTAAATTGAACGGAGTGGGCGGGAAAAGAGAAATCTATATAGGATTTAAAAAAATCACTTGGTTTCGCCAGGAAATCGAGATGATTTTTTTGATTTTCAAGAAAAAAAAGCTAGGTTACAAAGGAAAAAAAACGCTCGTTTTGGTTGGAAAATTGTTTGAGTTTGTTTTTTTCATATATAAGTTTATCTTCCATTTTTCTAACCTGGATTCCCATCCCGTTCCACCACGATTCGGCGATTCCCCGCGGGGGTTTGCAACTGTGCGTCGGTGAGTCGTGTGGCTCTCACGCTCGTCGATCTCGCCGTCGTGGCTGACGTCGGATGCGTCCCTACAGTCGCCGGCCGGCCGGGGAGTGGGGATGGCGGAGGTGTGAGCGGCAATGAAATCTTCAGCTCCCAATCGCTGTTCTCCAGCGCGCGGGGTCGGGTCGCCGGAGAGCGAGCGCCATAGCCATCGGTCTCGAGTTCCTGCCTCCTTCCGGTGATACATTGTTGTCAGGTAATCAAGGCTCCGAGCTGAGGTTGATTACCTGCGACGATCGGGTTGCAGTACTAGTCGTCCGCCCGTGGACCACACTGGCTGTACTTATAGCAAAGGCCAAAGGTCCGGAGTGTCCAATAGGGTTCAAGTAACGGGTAAAAAACGCTTAATTCATTTTTTTTTTGGTAATTATCAGACGACGGAGAGTTATATAACTCATTTGATTTTCTCAAATGCTCATGTTGTATCTTTTATGTGCCATATGAAGATGTTTGATCTACGATCCAGAAAATCGATTGAGACTTAAATAAGCATGCTCCCGTTTCAAACCTCAGTCGCCTGATGTAAGACGGTCCCTATTTTTTATACTTGTTGAGGAACCACCTAGTTGGGCTAGTTCAGCCAGCCCATGGCACGCGTGGCTAGAGGCTGTGTCTTGGCTGGCCAACCCCTTAGGTGGGTGAACCTAGCTAATATAAAGCATAAGTGGTCTCACACTATAAATAAAGGTGGAAACTAATTGTATTATCAATCAGAAATAATAAATCAGAATCCCACTCATATATCTTGCGTACTTTGTTTCTGTGTGATTGCGTGATTATTTATCTATGATTTAAACTATACTCGATAGCATGGTTTTATAATATTACTAAATAGTGATGTTTATATAAACCGTGGTTTGAACCTATCTAATCACATCCCACTGTATATGTAGCATTATAAATTGTATGGTAAACCTACTACCATATGATTCGTGATCAAATATATGTTCCAAGAACCATATAAATGTTCAAATGTGTTAACACGAATTCTCCGTCCCAGTATGCTGCGATGTCGTTCAAATTATAATGTCCCACGTGCCTTTTGTTATTGCACTTCCCACCACCTTTCAGCAGACGCTGCCGCCTACTGATGGAATGATTGATGCTATGTGATACAGCACCTTCTAAAACATTAATTCATTAATGCATCCCCATAAATACCGAATTAAATGAAGCATCAATTCCCCACCAATAACATGTTTTTTCTATATCTTTTTAGACCGATTTTCGTATATCTTACAATTCATTTTGCGCGCAGAAATCCCACGGAATTTTAACAGAAAACCTCTGAGAAAAAAAGGTCCCCTCACTGCCCAAACCGGCTATCAGAAATCTCCCTGACAAATCGAACCAAATCCTTAGAGCATCCCTAGCACACTCCCTATGTTACTGTAGCAACAGTGAAATAGAAAGCAGCCGCTCGTGGGTTCAATTTTCCAGCCTGCCTGCGCGAGCATTTCCTTCCTGCCCGGGCTTGCCCGCTGCCTGCTTTTTCCCCGCCTGCATGCCCGCGACTCGATTTTTCCCACATGTGGCTGCCACTCAATTTTTTCCGCCGTGGCAGATGATGCAGGCCGTATGATATGGGAGCTGCAGCTCATGCTCTTAGCATTGAATGAGATCACAACAAAGCAACCATTGTTATAGGTCGGTGTCATATGTAGTACTACCTCTGTCCTGAAATATAAGTAATCCAAGCATTCAAATCTTGTCCCAAAATATAAGTATTTCTACCATTCAAGTTTTCCCTCCAACCATCATTCATTCAAATTTCTTCCCATCTTACCCCCAACCACTTTTCCACTCACCACATACCATCATTAATTGAGGGGCATTATAGTACTTTCCCCTTCTCTTTAATCTCTCCTTTGAATGCTAGAAGTTCTTATATTTCAGGACGGAGGGAGTACTGTATTAGTACCACCATACCATTATTGTTTTGCTGATCGAGGTTCCTGTCCTCATCAAATAATTGGACGGCATCTATTTTAGCCACTGTAGCTGTCAGACATCACCGCGCCGAGGTGTTGTACATATACGCGCGTACGTACGGATACATATTAGTTATGCACATGCGCTCTCGTTCTATTATATTTTCCATTAAGATTATGTCGATATCTATGAGCCATCATATTAATCAAAGAATTTTTTATTAAAGTAAAAATTCTATTATATAATTAAAACAGCCATCACGTTAATCAGATAAATTCTCATAAAAAAAAGAACTACACGCTCAATTACATCAGTGGCGTATTACAATGGTACGGATGCGGATCTAATGGAGAAATTCGGGTGGGTTTGGGTTGGATTTAACCCCATTGCCACCCCTAATTACATGCTCGATTATAATAAAATTCTATTACATTGGTGTAGATTTAAAGAGATTGGATATTAACAATACAGATTGCGGCATCCAAAAATCCAAAATCGGATTGTGCGTGCTAACTTACACATTGAAGACTCTAACTGCTAATTCATTCGTCTAAAATCGGGCTGTGAAAGTTAACTTATGGATTGCAGACACTAATTGCTAATTCATTCGTCTAAAATAGTAGTAGTTGTAGGTTTGTCATAAGACTTTGTTCTTTTCAGTTTAAATTAAATTCAATAAAAATTTATTATTTTTGTACAAGTTAAATGATGCAATAATTTCTAGTCATTTTTGTGGTGTTTCAAATAGTTCTCCTTATAATTACTAAAATAATTTTTTTTCATAATTTTTTGAACTCTCCAGGACCTCACTTAATGGATCACAATTTTTTCAGATAAAAACTTTCAACAATTTTAAGCTGAAAAGAACAAGGCCTTGACCAAACTTTTGAAACTTTATTCGTAAATAATTTTTAAACTATTTGAATTGAGCAGATAGTAATCATGTAGATAGATTCGTTTTAAAAACTTCCTTATTATTATAATTTAATGGTATTTTATAAATAAATTATAATAACTTTTAGTTGTCAAAGTTATATTTTAAGTTATTTTTGTAAATAGATTATAATAACCTTTAGTTGTCAAAATTTTTTTATGTCTAAAACAAATATACTATTTTAGAATAGATGTATTGCCATATTAGTTGTGGATAACATAGACTCCGGGTACTCACACAACGGGCCTAAGAGACCACCCGACAGGGATGGACCAAGTCGGGTGGATAAGGACGTGTACCACTCGGACTCTAGAAGGCTTGACCGGTCTATCCCTAATTAATCGGGAAGATAAACTTGTAATCCAGGATAACTATGTATCTCGCTAAAGATAGGAATCCTACCTCGTAACCGACCATGACTCTATCTTGTAACCCTGCCCCCCACTATATAAGGCGGGCAGGGAGCTCCCTGGTTCGGCATCTTGGTCATCTCGAGGAACATCTGCACACCCATCCATGGAGAGACATCTTTCGATCATTTTGTACACATATACCCCATATAATCCCAGAGCACAGGAAGTAGGGTATTACCTCCGCCATGAGGGCCTGAACCTGTATGAATCCCTGTCTTGTGCTACCATTGAGTTTGGATCTTATGTATCGCCCCATATATAATCATTGCCGACGATAACCCCGGTTAGCTACCAGTCGATATTAGTGTAACCAAAATCGTGTGGCATCGAGACGTACACTTAGGCCCTGTTCTTTTGAGCTGATCTGAACGGCTGAACGGCTGAAATGACTGAACTTCGAGAGCTTCTCGAGATAGTCTCGAAATTCAGATGCGTTTTGTTTGACTTGCTTTTTAAAAGTTACAACCCAACTTCAAAACAACAAAAAAACGAACTAAAAAAACTCAAAGCATATATGTTTTCAAACGTAGATAAGTCGTTAAGCTGTTAAGCCGTTAAGCTGAAAATAACTAGGCCTTAATAATCGGATTGTGCATGTTGTACCTGACATATAAATCGGGGGACACTAATTAGTACGTACCTATTGGAGTTGAATTTTAGTAATTGATCAGCACGAATTGAAGTTGATACCAACAAACCATATTAGTGCGAGGTTTCTTCAGCTGTTAAATACTAAAAGCCGAACACCTAAAACCAAACAACATGTTGACGTTTCGCAGACACGGGATCACGGTGCTAGGCCAGACACGCAGGCGCAGCCGGCCCATCGCACGGCAAGAGCTAGCAGCTGATCCATGCAGATTTGGCCCATTTTATCTGAGTATGTCCAAAACAAATATACTATTTTAGAATAGATGTATCACCATATTAGTGTAACCAAAATCGTGCAGCATCGAAACGTACACTTAATAATCGGATTGTGCATGTTGTACCTGACGCATAAATTGGGGGACACTAATTAGTACGTACCTATTCGAGTTGATTTTTAGTAATTGAAGTTGATCCCAATTAACCATATTAATGCGAGTTCTCTTCAGCTGTTAAGTGTTAAATACTAAAAGCCAAACAGCTAAAACCAAACAACATGTTGGCTTTTCGCAGACCACGGGATCAGCACGTACCTATTGGAGTTGAATTTTAGTAATTGATCAGCACGAATTGAAGTTGATACCAACAAACCATATTAGTGCGAGGTTTCTTCAGCTGTTAAATACTAAAAGCCGAACACCTAAAACCAAACAACATGTTGACGTTTCGCAGACACGGGATCACGGTGCTAGGCCAGACACGCAGGCGCAGCCGGCCCATCGCACGGCAAGAGCTAGCAGCTGATCCATGAAGATTTGGCCCATTGTTTCTGAGATTGGGCCTTATGGGTGCAACTGCGGACGCCTAAACGGTGTGGGCAGTGGGCTTAGGGCTGAATATATGATTTGCCACCTACATGGATAATCCGGATCTGTCTTGGTCTACGGCAGATATATTGTTCTCCCATATCATCTGAAAATATTATTTTTTAAACAAAAAAATCGTATCCAAACATACCAAAATCTATATTGAACCATGCGAACTAGGAACTGTTTTCACCCCTTCTATGGAGGTGCATAGGCACCAGGTAAAATTAAAATTTACCAACCTGATACTCAAGCTCTAGAGTCTAGACCAGCTCCCACCTTATCTCGTCATCCTCATCTCCAACCCTGCTTGCTCGACCCCCACAACCAAAGCCCGATCACTTGGGCACCAACTTTGCCCTCCAATTCGAAGCGACATGGTGATGTTGCGTCGAAGCAATATCTAACCTCGCATGCCAAGTATGACTCGGTTCATGTAGGAAGCAAGCAAAGCCATGACATCCAAATGATCTTTCCGATGGCAATGGCCGTCAGTTCGTTGTGTCAATGGCGCCCGTGGTTGGCCATCGTGCTTAATTTTTTTAAAGTATTCAAGAAAGGGCGCACACAAACTCATCTGTCACACGCCTCACACGCACACATACGCGAGCATCTAAATGCACCATATAAACTGCAAATTAACATGATGATATGCTTGTATGCGTACCCACTACTAATAATTTTTTTAGAAAAAACATGGAAAAGGGTGAAAACTGCGGGTTGAACCTCCTCCAGCTGAGTTATCCTTAGTTCTCAATATCGTGCTCAATTGTTCATGGCGTGCTGGTGGTGGAGTACTTCCTTTATGAATTAGGCATCGATTTTCCTAATTTCATCTGCTTGCGGCGTGGTTGCTAGCGGGGAGATGAACGTGACGGTGAGACGAGGGATGTAAATTAAGAGGGTGTCATTTCACAAAGCAAGAAAATAGAAGAAACTTCTTAAAAAATAAAATAGAATAATTTTTCTGAAATTGAAAATAGAGAAATGAGCTAAATGGCATGGAAGGGTGAAAGTGACCAAAAAATAATAATAAATTTATGTTAATGGCAAATATCATATAATATTCCTTCTGGTTACATAATACTTGTGGTTTTGAACATTGATACGGTATTCGAATACAACTTTGACCATCAATTACTAATAAAAATTTTCAACAAAATCCATAAAAATATGATATTGTAAAAGTATTTTTCAATACGAATTTATATGTATGGTTTTTATGTACACAATTCAAATAGTTTTAAAAAAATTTAAAAAAAAGTTTTTAAACTTTGACTTAGAACAAATTTAATACGACAAATATTTTGTAACTAGGAGGAGTAACTAATATAGTGGCGAACGTTACACTAAACTGTTATAACTTGCATCAACACACGTATTTTTATATGACTAGATTTTATTTTATTTTATTGATAAACATGGAAATTTTTTAACATTTTACATGTGACTATGATGTTTTCTTCTTTAATCTCTATCTCTATATATTAAAAAGTGTCTTGTGGTGAGCGATGAATCCAATTGTGCTGTTTGATTATCTGGGAACTGGTGCTTTAGAAGGTGGGTCTACGGTAATAGAGAGAGAGAGAGAGAGAGAGAGAGAGAGAGAGGAGTGAGTGATGCCATATTGATCATACAAATGTGTAATACCGATTAATGGCATATCTATGAGGAGTATTACTTTATAATGGCGACATTATGAATATTGAATTTGCAGTGGCACGAGTTTAATTAATCCACAAGAGAAAACAAAAATTAGTTTGTAAGTTCTTGTAGGTGTCGACGTGCCGTTTAAGCCTGTACAGTTGTATTTCGTCAGTTTTTCTGTGATCTTAGAGAACGTTGTAGACACGT
Source organism: Raddia distichophylla (assembly GCA_005191435.1). Taxonomy (NCBI): domain Eukaryota; kingdom Viridiplantae; phylum Streptophyta; class Magnoliopsida; order Poales; family Poaceae; genus Raddia; species Raddia distichophylla. The sequence goes on from SPJY01016799.1 coordinate 479,188, forward strand.
AGTACCTCCGATCAATATCAGAGATTGAGCTGGTGCAGTGTGATGAATCAACATTCCTGATGGCGAGCTAGCGAGCGAGGCTGCAGATGGAGATGGAGCTGGAGCCTGGAGCTAGGCTAACCGAGCAGCCACTCGATCTTGCCCAACACCCAGTCCACGAGCTCGGCGACGCCGCCGCCGACGCTCATGTCCGTCTCGGCGTTGAACGGGTGCGGCGGCGGCGCCGGCTCCGTCGCCTCCAGCAGCCGGCCAAGGGGCACCTCCGGCGCCGACCGCTCCAGCGGCTTGACGGCCCGCATGTACCTCGCCGGATCCGGGCAGTGATCCTGACGGCACCAGAGATGCTGTCAGTGAAAGATAGCAAGGCTGCAAGCCCAGCTCGTCGGTGGCTGTCTGTTTACCTGATCGGCGTGCATTTTCCTGACGAAGGTTTTGAAGACGCGGTAGATGTTCCCCTGATTCGCGATGGCCTCTTCGGCTTCGGCCTCTCGATCCGCCATTGTGAACATGGCCTTGAGACTGCGCGGGGGGTCCCGGGTCATCTGCCTGATCAGCTCCTCGGATTTGCATCCGGCGAAGAAGGCGTCAATGACCGTTTGCTCCGAAACGTCCCGGATCTCGTTCTTCTTTTTAGTAAAACGCTTGATGAACTCACGGAGAGTCTCGCTCTTGCGCCTGTGTAACTGTCCAATCTCCCATCTCCCCGCGGGCCTTTCATAGGTCCCTTGGAAATTGGCGATGAACTGTTCCTGGAGGTCATCCCAAGACTCGATAGAGTTCTCCGGGAGTCCCGTTAGCCAGGTTTGGGCGGTTGGGGTCAAAGCGACTGGCAAGTAATTCGCCATGACGTTCTGATCACCTCCTGCCGCGCTGACTGCTAAGGCGTAAACCTGCAGCCAGTTCTTTGGGTCCCTCTCGCCATCGAACTTGTCGATGCCTTTGAGGTTGAATCCGTCCGGCCAAACCACTCGGCGAAGGTCCGGGGTGAAGGCCCGAATCCCCTCCAACGGTCGTGGCCGCCTCCGCGCCGGGGATCTGCTACGATGCTCCCGCCGCGGGCCTTGACGCTGCTCTTGGCGATGGTCGCGCCGACTGGCGGTGCTCTCGGCTTGATCGTCGTTGTGACGGGCGTGAGAGTGCTGCCCGCCTTGGCTGCGCTCCCGTCGCCTGGCTTCAATGTCGTGGCGCAGATCGCGTGCGGGCGACTGGTGGGACTCACTAGCCACCGAGGCGCGAGCGCGATTCCGATTGCGTGTAGACCGACTGCGGGCCGAAGCGGTCGGGGCGGGAATTGCCTCGTTTTGCTGGATGGCCGCCATCTCCACCATGGCCGTTGCTCGGGCTAGGGCCTGGATGCATGGGCTACCTTTCGGGAGTTGCTGCGCAATCGTCTCGAGAAGAGTCTTGGATGCGATGACGTTAGCCTGAGGGGTGTTCTAAACCTCCTGATCTCTCAACTTCACCGCGCAGAGTTCATTCTGGACGTCACAGCCGCGCGCGCGAAGCTGACGCGCACGGTCTCGGTCTTCTATGGCGACAGCGGTCGCCTCGGGTCTGACTTGTTGAGAGGTAGAGTGATGATCCTCCGCCCCAAGGACAAAAACTTCGCGGCAGAGGGCCTCGCGATAGTTACGTATCTCCGCGCTCCCGTCGGACTCTGTGTCAGAGTCGGAGAGGCTGACTTGTTCGCTCTGTCCAATGGGTTGGCCACCGTTGATGACACCCACGAACGCTGCGGGATCCGATCGGATTGATCCAACCGAACTATCAAATTGGATTCCCGACTGGTTATCTCTCGTCCGAATCTCAGAGGTGGCCTGCGCGGAAGCCGCGGCAAGACCCCCAAGTCCGGAAAGAAACCCAGTCAGGGACTTGTTGACCTCGCCGGGCCGGAGGATGTCCAGGCCGGGGTAGGCGATCTCGTAGGGCTCTTCTTCGCCTTCCTCGCTGAGAGGGGCGAAGTGAGACTGTGTACGGATCTTCCTGAAGCGTAGGGCTCTTCTTTGCTTTCCTCGCTGAGAGGGGCGAAGTGAGACTGTGTACGGATCTTCCTGAAGAAGGTGCAAGCGGAATTCTCCAAGCCGAAAGGCAATGGGTCCCATTGATTGCGCGCGCCTCCTGGTTGAACAATCTCCCGTGGAGAGGAGAGCTGAAGAAGGCGCAAGCGGAATTCTCCAAGCCGAAAGGCAATGGGTCCCATTGATCGCGCGGGCCTCCTGGTTGAACAATATCCCGTGGAGAGGAGAGACGAAGATTGCCGATGGCATTCTGGGCCGGGCCTTAGTCTAGCGCTGGATGCGGCCCCTTTTGAGGAGGGTCTGGTTAAATCACTCGGTGTTGACTGGTGACTAACTGGGGGGTCACCGTCGGCAATGAATTTGTACGAGGGGACGCTAATCAAGAACTGAGCCAGATGGGTAACACAAGACAGGGTTATACAGGTTCAGACCCTCGACTAAGGAGGTAATACCCTACTTCCTGTGTTCTCGGATTATGTGGTGGATTAAGATGCGGGATGCAAGATGATGCTCCTATTAGATGACTCTTGCCGATGGCCTCTACCCCCTCCCTTTATATAGTGCAGGGGGGATAGAATTACAAAATGTTGCGAAGTTTTAATCTGGCAAGAGATTGTAAAGAACTCAAGAAATTTTAAGTTTTTGTGTTGAAACAACGCCTAGATTGGCAATACCAAATTCCAGCTTACTTGGCCCATTGGGCACGTCGTTTCAACGAGGGAATTCGGCTCCTCGGCCTCCACTCTTGCAATACAAGAGCAGCTATTGACCCATCATGGGGCATGCCTTAAGCCACGCCATTACAGATTCTGTCTTGCAGCATGCTGTAACCTTAGCGTTTCAAAAAATATCAGCATCAGGCGCCCGGCCTTAACTTGTAAGAACCAGCACTCGGCCCAGCATGGGGCGCATCTTTCAGCCGGGCGGTACCTGTCCCCACCAGGGAAGGGATCAGCATAGGCCCCTCAGGGCGTACCAATTGGACGCAATTTTGTTGATAAGAACGGTTAAAATTAGAAGCATAATGATTCTTCTGCTAAAATATAATCTGGATCTAATTAATATATTGTGAATCAAAGTTATTCTAATTATTTTCCATTGTGAAAATTTCTGTTTAATTTTATATTGATAAAAAATGTTAAAATTAAAAGTACAATTATTCTTCTGCTAAAATATAATTTAGATCCAATCAATATATATATTTTAGTTGACAAATGTCCTCATATTTTCATTCTAAAGTTAATACCTTCATGATGGAAGGAGAGCTTCACAAAGTGCAATCACAACATTGGCAAAGGGCAAATGTCACTTCACAAAAAAAAACCCAAGCAAGAAGCTAGAAACTGATTTTTAGTAAATAGTATTATCCGTTCATAAATTCTTCCATTTTAAACTTAAAACATCTGGAGTACTTATTGATAGAGTAGAATCTTGTATTCTTGTATATATAGGATAGTATAGGATAATACACTAGCTAGTAACTCGAACATATCTCCCCTTTAATTCTAGCTGGCTGACATTGAAGGAGTTTTCAGGTTACTAATATTTAGCAAATCTCAAAAGAAAAAAAGACAAAATGAACAAGTGGCAAAGGAACAACTCAACAGTAAATCTAACTATGTTTAAATTTTTTCAATTCAAAATAGATCTTATATTTTGGAATGGAAGGAGTAGTAAATTTTCATGCAACCGTGTTTAGCAAATCTCAAAAGAAACAACAAAACGAACAAGTGGCAAAGGAAAAGCTCAAGCTGCTCAACAGTAATTCGGTCGGAAGAGAATTCAGCCCATTAAGCCTTCTGAAACGACGGTCGACTGCATGCACGTAGTCGCGTCTGCACCAGCAGCATCCATGGCGTAGGCTTAGGCTGTGCTCTCCAGCTCCTTGGCATGCTTCTCCCCCAGCCCCACCAACACCTCCACCCCTCCTCCTTCCCGCAGGCTGTGCATCACAACCACCGCGCCGTCGTGCGGATCCTTCGCCGGCAGGAGCCCGGCGAACCGCCCGCCGCACCCAAAGTCCAGCTTCTCCAGCTGCAGGTGCAGCCAGCTGTCCGACCACACGTCCGGCCGCAGCACGCCGTCCAGCTCCACCATCGCCGGCTCCAGCTCCAGCTCCTCGCTGCCGCCACCGCCGTGGAGCGCCCCGAAGTCGACGAACGACTGGAAGTACCGGGCGTCGAGGCGGCGGATCGAAGCTCGGATCAGCGCCGCCGCGTCGGCGAGGCCGCCGTCGGCCAGCAGGTCCCTCGCGCGGGCGGTGGACCTCGCGGTGAGGACGGCGTTGCCGAAGAACCCCTCGGGGATGGCGCCCGCCGCGGCCCTCCCCCGGCCGTTCACGGAGACGTTGATCGACGTGCGCGCGTCGCCGTCCTGCCCGCGCGCGGCGGTGATCTTCCTCCAGATGTGGGCGGACACGGTCTCGAAGGTGGTGTACTTGTTCTGCGCGCGGCACTTGAGCTCGGAGACGAAGTCATTCGTGTAGTGCAGCAGCATGTCGGTGATCTCCGAAGTGTCGTCGCCGACGACGTGAACGGCGCCGGCGTCAGAGCGCGGCGGCGGCGACGAAGGCAAGAACTCGGCTCCAAGGTGCTCGAACTCGCAGCGCGGCGGGTTACGCGGCCCGAGGGCGCCCGGGCCGTACGGCCGAGGGAGGTCGAGCGTCGCCGCCGCCGGCGCGTCGCCACCACGGCGGACGGCGTCGACCCACGCGTGGAGGAAGGCGCTCATGGAGTAGCCGTCGGCGGCCTGGTGGTGCGACGAGGCGGCGATCACGAGCCCGCCGCACGCGAAGCGGTTTATCTGGAGGAGGAGCATGTGCTGGCGCTGGGACCCCACAACCGGCGGGTGGAGGTGCGAGAGCTCCGGCGACGGCTCGAGCGGGAGGTGGCCGGAGAGCTCCGACGAGACCGCGGCCTCTACGATGAGAGCGCCGGCGCCGCCTTTGCCGGTGACGAAGAAGGGACGGCCGGGTCTGCAGCCGCCGCCGCGGCGCTCGACGCGGCGGGCGGTGAGGAGCGGGAAGTGCGGCAGGGTGGCCGACAGAGCGGCGACAAGGGCGCGGTTGGTCGGGTTGGGCGGGGAGAAGGCATAGAGGACGGTGACGTGGTACGTCGGCGCGACGAGGTCGAACACCGTGGACGGCACCTCCCCCGACGGCGATGACGTCGCTCTGGTGTCGTCGTCGAGCGCCGCCGCCGGTATGAGGAAGGATCGTTGCACTTGTACATCCATCATCGTCATGCTATACATGTATTTGCTAATGTGTGCATGTGATATTGTGATCGATATATGGTTCCAATATATATGCGCAGCATATTTCCTCGTGCGGTCGTGCCTATATAGAGTTTGGAACTTTGGATTGACATCGATGTTCAACTGCCATATCAAAAATTGGTCATGCCTCTATAAATTGACCACCGTTTGGATGGCAGGCGACGATTGGCAAGTCATCATAGGATGCGCGTTTGAAAAAGGTATGCAAGTCGAGGGGATCCTGACTAATTGCTGTTGGCCAAGGCTGTTGGCATGGGCTTGGAAGGGAGGGGAAGACAACACTAGGGGACTTTGATTTGTCGATACTTGTGGGTATCTGTTCATCGACACCGGGGAGAAATTCCTAAGTCTGGCCTTAACTAGTTATACCTGACAATGATGACTTGGTTGTCACTACATGCTGAAGGTATTGTCTGTAGTTCAAAGAATTTGATCTACATGGTGAAAGCATATATATGGTTTGAGTTTTACTGCTTGGACCATGGCAATAATGACACGCTTTCATGTCACTTCCTTCTTGGGGGCGTTGCTTTTGAAGGGTCATCCTCACGGTCCAAGTGTTGTCATGATAGTGCTCGGATGTGAAGATTAAGTTGTATGTTGTAGCTTCTTGCGACATGATTTTTGATATAATGTCTTTTTTTTTTTTAATAATCATAGGTTATGCGCGTCCTAGCTATGCAAATGCTGGAAATGGTCTTGAAGCAATTGTAACATCTTGATTTAATTCTCTGAGATCAATAAAATTTCCTTTATATGAAAACAAATACCCGCATGCATGTCCACCGCCGTTAGATTTTACATCGAGATTTGCATCCCACGTACTCCAAACACTTTTTTTAAAAAAACTCTAGCTTCCCTTCTCACATCTCTCCCACATTCATCTCTCACCGCTTACCCTCTGTCACTTCCTCACATGTCGCTTCTCTCTCTCTCCTCTCTCACTCTCTCCCTCATAGCTCAGTCTCTCTCCTCTCTCACGTTTCACTGACTCAATGGTTCACACAAATAGCCACACACGGTGAGAAAGAGAGATTAAGGGAGAGGAAAGAAACGAAGAGAGCAGAGAGGAGACAGAGATGAAGAGAGAGAAGAGAGTTGTGTGAGTAATAACGTGAGAGAGAAGAGAGCGGCGGGAGAGAGAGGAGAGAAGAGAAAAGAGAGAGGGAAAGATGAAGAGAGCCACCCATTCTCACAATTTTGAGCCCCACGGTCACAAATTTCCATCATTCATCTAAAATCTTGAGCAACCCATTTTCATAATTTTAAAAATCTTGAGCCACCCGTTTTGACATATTCCATAATTCATCTAAAATATTGAGCCACCCATTTTCACAATTTTAAAACTTTAATTAAATTTTTAGAAATTTTATATATTTTTATTTATAAAATCATTTTTTCATTCTAACTTTGTTACTCGTTTGGCGTCGGGGTTGCCGGAATTCGGGCGACGCGAGGCACGTCGGGGTCGACGGAGAAGGAGCAGGTGTGGGGGTGCGTCGGGGCTTCAAGGTCACCGGAGTTGGGGCTGGCGCGGTGGGCGTTGAGGCCACGCTATTCAATGCGAGAGCCTAAACTCTACGCTACATACACATCTTGATGGTAAGATGTCATTGTTTGACATGTGTTGTAATATTATTTAACTCTCTTAGGAAGGATTAGTACATAAGTTCACTTGTGAGGGGCATGACGAGATTCATAAGACAGCGGGCCCTCTTCGATACGTCATTCCGTCTCGTTCCGTTCGGTTTTTGTTGACTAGGTTCCAACCAAACTCCCTGCTGTCCCCACCAGTCGCGAAAGCCGCTCCCCTTCTCCCCAACGTCTGTACTACTCCTCTGATCCTCTCCCCTTAGGGTTGCGACTGAAGAGCAGCGAGCGGCGGCATGGCTTCTCCCCCTCGTTCACCGCAGCGGCCGACCTCATGGATGGGCCAGGAGCCGAAGGACCGCGGAGATCCTCGTCTTGGAGCAAGCGGCGTCCCGCGGGAACACCATTGCCGTCGTCCCGGTACCCAGATCCAGAGTGGAGCAGGCCATGTTCGTCGGACACCTTCGCCCTGTTCGTCGCCGACGGGAAGCACCTCCACCGCTTGCAGATGTAAGGTACGCGTCAGCACACTTGTTGGGGTTGTGGTTGGAAGTGGGTGGCGCCGGATGTTGGGGTTGATTAACTGGGTGTGCTCGGTTGATTGGAGGATTGGTACGGTTGTTGCGGTTCATTGTTGTGCGAGTAGAAATGGGGATTTTTATTGTGTAATTGCGGTTCATTGCTGTGCCAGTAGAAATGGGGATTTTTATTGGGCGACGAACAATACTAGTATTATCGGACACAAGTGTCAGACAGAGTAGTAACGATTAATAATGGCATGTTCATTGATGCTTGGTGCATATATGCTAACAATGCTTGGAATCAGAACATGTTCTTGACGGGGCGTCTCTTTCGAAAAATGCGGGGGTTCAGTTATTCCACGAAATACAGGGTCGTACCAAACATCACCGTGTGTTCAGCACAAGTTTATGGTTTGGGGGATGTATGACCTGACTGATGCGAAGGGGTTTTCCATTCTGGCGCTTGTTAATCATGCTAGTTAGTTTTGTACTCATGCTAATACAGGAGTTTTTGTTATGCTAGTTTGAGTGCATATCTATCTTTTGTCATGGAGAGCTAAATTGTCACCTTGCTTGAACGACAAACGGTTCTCTGGACCAATACCCAACTACAATCATCTGTTTCTTACTGTTTGTTTGTCCTGCGTATTAGTCCACATACAATCCCTGTGCCTGTTGCCATCCACTGATCAAATTCCTCCACTGCACATTGTGATTGTTAGTGCATCAATGAACAAAAAATCAATTGGTTGAGCATTGTTACCATATATGCACCATCTTAAAATTATACATATTAGGGCGCTAATCGTTGACATGTCATTACTTGCAATCATATAGTTCCTTTTGGCAATATTCACAGGTGAGTGCGGCCAACTGCACTGAATTGATGAAAGCCTTGACGTCTTCGCTAGGCGTCATGGAGGACACTGCCGGCTCTACGAAGGAAGTTGTCGAGAACAACTTGCTTCCTGGCAGCATCGGCCTCAACTGTCACGTGAACATGGTGCTGCTTGAAATCGAACGTATGGCCATCCGACTGGAAGAAATCACTATCTAGACTCGTGACAAAATTACAATAGAATGGTCTTCCAAACTACAAGGTACCAATCCCTCTAGTGAGTCGAGCTGCCCCGAAGGAGATGTTAGCCCTTCGGAATGTATTCCTTTCGACTACACTCTTCCTGACGATGGCCCGCACTGGGACTGGTATCAGCCTCTGGTGGAATCGGATGGTTCTACGGACATCGAGTAGTTCGCATATGTAAATGTTTGGTGCATGTATGTATCATAATAGTTTGGTCTTGTAATACGTCTTGGAATATATGGAACAATATATCTATGGAAGTATGAACAATTCAGTGGTGTATCGGACTATTCAACTGCGTTATCTTGTTTGCAATATTACTGATATGCTTCTGTGATAAGGAAAATCTCATATGCATGTATGTATGTATGTACAAGGCAGTCATACATACATATATATATATACATACACACACACACACACACACACACACACACACACACACACACACACACACACACACACACACAAAGTTATATATATTTATGTATGTATGTGCTCCCACAAATAATACTACAAGGCGGTCATACATGTTATATTACATACATGGTCTATTTGCCCTTATTTCATAAATAACGGTGGTTCACATACATCCGACATTTGAACAAATAAGCATGGTGTTTCATAAATAACGGTGATTCACATACAGACATTCCACACGCACATGCATCCTAGAATCCCCCAGCAGCTGTCCACATGCCCGCAGCAATAAGGTCCCTATAGGAACCCATGCCACCTTCGTCTTCGAGGATCGGCTCCTAATCAAAATTAATCAGTTCCTCATCGATAAACCCATACCCTCCACCATGAAGATGGTTTTGAAGGTTGTTGTCTGTGTTATCCAAAATGAAATTATGCAGTGCGATGGCTGCTACCATGATACGGTACTGATTGCTAAGCCTGGAGTTAGGAATTGAACGCAACATCCTTCATTTATTCTTTAGCATTCCAAAAGCTCGCTCAACCACACTTCTGAGCTGGCTGTGTCGAAATTTTAACAACTCTTGCATAGACGCAGGGCCAAGACCGTCATGAAAGTTCTGCATGTGATACCTGCAATGTCGGTATGGGGCTAAGACACCCGGCTCATTCGCGTAGGCTGAATCCACCAGGTAGTACTTCCCTGCAAGTAGATTCCCGTCCAAGTGAGAAGAGGTAGTGTATGCAGAAATTCAAAATCTAAAAATTTACGAACAGGTGGTATTGGAAAGTACTCTTCGAACTCATCTAGTGTTTCTTTCAGGGCCATGGCATCATGAGTGCTCCCAGGTTTGGCACTTACAAATGTAAACCGACAATCGAAGTCAACAACAGCCAAAAAATTACAGAAATCATTGGATTTCTACAAAGAGACCTTTTCTCCTTTGACAACATCACCTTAGAAAATGCATTTGAACAATATGTTTTTCTAATCTTACCAAAATGTTATTGTACACTGCAAAAACCAAATATGAAAGCAGCACATTAGTATTGTATCTTTGCCACCAAAAAGGAACATGGACAAATTAAGGAAACCTTGCAAAACCAAATTCAGGTTATTCACACATGCTAACATTGCACTGTTAATCTTCAATGTAGATAATCTTCAATGTAGATAACGCTAAACACAAGAGTAATCAGACCTTGTCAACCTGTTTGACAAGATTAAGCACACATGCTAACATTTTTTAGCTGCATCCTTACAAACCTACTGCACAAAACAGGAATGTATGTAACATATATATATGGAAGTATGAAAAAAAAATATATATTAATGAACAGAACATGGACAAATTCCTGTTTCCAAAGCAGAACAATTAATGAACAGAACATGGACACATTGAAGGTTACAGAGAAATCTCATTACGCATGGGCTCAACACAGACCGACTTCCATACTCGTCCAGTTTGCAATCAAACCCAGGTTTCATACAGCCAGTACTTGCATGGGCTGAGCAACAGTAACTAGTTTCCAAAGCAGAACAATTAAGTGGGCTGAGTAACAATCAATTGAAACCAGAACATGCCAGCAATAGAAGTACAAAGAACTGCGACACAATATGCAAGAATTAACGAAACTCAACAGTGCCAAGCAGTGATACTGCAGAGGCACGATCATGTGCAAAAAGGTTCAAGAGGTACGTCGCCTAAACAAATTTCTCGGCCATCAATAGGCGTTACAGCTAAACACACAAGACAAATACACGATCAACATGATCGGCAGCACTGGGCATGAAGTTCACACGGGATGGAATGAGAGCACAAATGACAAACAGGATAGATGGCCTTGTACGGACAGCACTGGCGAGGACCTTCAATGTCCACCATCAGACCCAAATGAGCGCCGGATGTACGTCAACTTGGCATCGAGCGTAGGTAGTAGGGCATATGCGGCTCGACGAAGAGGGTTCATTAGGACTGTACTAGCCTGATAGTAGAGCTCTGACTCAAATGGAATTCCTTGATCAAGTAGTTCGTTCAGGAGGATGGTGTACTTGACTCGACTGTCAGCATCGCGCGAGGGCTGTGCTTGGAACTCATTGCGCATGGTGAAGTAAGCATTCCAGAAATCTTGGGGCTCGGAATTCCCCGATGACTTTGACTTCTTGCGGGCATTGCTAGGTCCGGCATCACGATCTGCGCGGCGGCCCTTGCGGGATGCCCTAGCAGACTGCTCGCCTTCATTGTCGCTTGGAAGATGCTCGGTTGGGGCACTGCCACCGGAACCGTGGATACTAAAAGGATAGTGCGGTGCAAAAATTTGATCCATCAGATCTTCTTGTGGCAGACCAGAGTACCTCCACTTCTCCAAGCGTGGCCATCTCTGGTTAAAATGGAAAAAATGCGAAATCTAGTCACTACAAAACGCGATAGAATACATAGCAACAATGAAAGATCGATGGTTAGTAGTGTTTATTTCTATCTGCGAAGTCCACCACTCGTCACTGGCGATGATTGCACCGGTTGGGGAAACTTGAATACCAGTCTTTTCTCTCGCTTTCTTCCACAGCCGCCAATCTTTCTTCATGTTATCCCACTTATACCTGAGCTGCTTGCGTTGCAATGTGATGCTAAACTTTGCATTCAATTGGTTTGCAACATACTCCCATCCCTGATCATCCAGCGTCCTCGTCGGCCTGTGCCCATCAAGGCAAGCCCTAGAGCACGCCCGCAAAAACTCGGCGGTTTGAGGCGGTGTCCACTTATGGTTACTAGACGCATCGTCGGCCATCTCCAACACGCGCTGATGACGAACACAGCGGCATTCACACAGCCAATCCCGCGGCAAAATACATAGACGGACAGGGGATTACGAACCATACCTTGCAAGGTGGAATTCAGAGCTGCCGATTTGACGAACCAACTACAGGGATTGGACCGTGCCTTTCGCCGGCGATCTTCCCGGATTGGGGGCTGGGTATGCCTCCAAGCAGATCTGGGCGACGACGCTCGATGCGGGGAGGTAGCCCTTCCCCGACCGTCGGAAACGCCTTTGCCAACTTGGGGATGTTGCTGAATCTGGGCGGCGGTGGTTGTTCCCAACCACCGAGTGCCCGGTCGACGACGAGGACGATGCTTCCCGATAGACTGGTGCACACCCGGTGGACGCACCGCTCGATGCAGATGCAGGAGGAATCAACGGGGAAGGGTGCGGCGGCCAATCGTCCCCGGCGACATCGCTGCTTGCCAGAGCTCCGCTTGGAGAAGATTCACGAGCTCACCGACACCGAGCGCTGGCAGCAGTTCCTCTCCCCAAGTACTTTTGAATACCTCTCCGCCATGGCCTCACGGGCAGCACTGTAGACGGGGCAGTGGCCGACCGAACCGGACCCGTCGGCCCCCGCACACAGGCGCTCGCTGTTTAGTCAAGGTCAACAAAAACCGAACAGAACCGTACTTGAACGACGTATCGAAGAGGGCCCTTATACAAGGAGATTGCTTTAGGACATGCTGACAGTGAGGGGCTGATTCTCCTACCATATTTCAGAGCTTGTAATTTGCATATGTAAATTTCAGAGCTTGTAACTGTGAGCTTGCAATTTTGTAGGCTGTAATTTTTCATATTGTCTTGTACAACTTTTCCTCTTGGAATGCAGGCTATTTTTAACAGAACATGCAAAGCCCAGTGTTTCATATTGTGTTATGAAATTCAGAGTGAGCAGCACATGTATGAAGTCAGTGTTTTTGTTTGAGATGAAATGCTATGTATGATTAATAGAGGCGTTAATTGCCAAAACTTGCCAAACCCACTGTATCAATTTTTTACGAATCTGGAGTTCCTCGAGATGCCTCATTCGATTTGAAAAACCCTCAAGATGCCTCGGTCCAAATCTACTTGTAATTGAAACTTAAAAACAAAGGCCCCAAGATGGCTCGGTCTGAATCTCCTTCGATTTGAAAAGTCGAAAAACCCCTCGAGATATCTCGGTCCGAATCTACTTGTAATTGAAACTTTAAAACAAAGGCCATGAGATGGCTCGGTCCGAATCTCCTTCCATTTGAAAATTTTAAAAAAATAACCCTCGAGATGGCTCGGTCCGAATTTTAAAAATAATTGAAACTTAAAACAAAGGCCCCGAGATGGCTCGGTCCGAATCTCCTTCGATTTGAAAAGTCGAAAAAACCCTCGAGATGGCTCGGTCTGAATCTACTTGTAATTGGAACTTAAAAACAAAGGCCCCAAGATATATTGCATTGTCATAAATCAATCAATTTGCTATTGGATTTGTATTATGTTTCTTACCACAATTTTTTGAATCTGAAGGGTGTATGCTACTACATTGCAAAATGTTGAATTGATGGGTCACTCATAGAAAATCTACTACATATATGGTTTTATTTGACCAACTGTTAAATGTACAAGTACTTTTATACAAATGTTCTACTGCAAGCGCAATTCTCTATCGATTACAGGGACCTGAATGCAAATATTGGGCTATGCGTGGTGGCCTACGAACACTGAAACCACCTGACATAAACGGTTTGGACCTGATATGAGATGGGGAAAAAAATTACGTAGGACCTGGGTCCTTCTTTTATCTAAAGGACCTCACGGAGACAGCAGCACTCCATTGTCTTCCTGGGCTGGGCAGCAGTTTCCTTACGCCACGGCTTGGAAAGCTTGCAATTTTGTTTAAGGGTAAAAACAACAAACTAAGCTTTTTCGATAGAAAAGGCTGTGCTTATCAGGCCTTAAAGCTACCTTTGGACTGTTGTTTATGGACGCAAGCATCACCAATGTCACTCTTTCATGATATGGTATCATTCTTATTTGGACCAAAAAGTCAGTGGAGAGCATGATGGGAGAGAAGCCGACAAATCTCATATCTTAGGCCTTGTTCTTTTCAGCGTATCGTGTCGTTGCGTATTACTGTAGCAAATTTTGTTATTTTTATATAGCCTATATGTTGTGATAATTCGTAACGATTTTTTCGTGGCTTTTAGTAGTACTTTCAAATATTCTAAAACTATTTTTAAATTATTTTTTTTAATTTTTAGACCTCTTTTCGAGGGCTCTCAAATTTGCTACAGTATTACGCCAACGCAACGATACGCTGAAAAGAACAAGACCTTAAGCCCCACCGGCCACTTCGAGACCATTTTTTTTAAAAAAAAAGAATCATTAAAGGACATCTGAGCTAGAGGAAAGTAAATTAAATTAAAGACCAGATGCATAAGCGTCAGAATACTCATGCCTATGACTATGAGTACGTAGGAACCTGAAGACCACCTTTTAGGCTTAACGAGCGAGGTTGCCCACGCGTTTGCGCCACGCAAACGTGCGGGCCACCTCGCTCGCCACCACGTTCGTCCACATCATTCAAATTATTTCAGCCGTTCGATCAACGGTGAGACCAAATTATAACGGCTAAGATTAATCAAAAAAATTCTCACATAAATCAAGAAAAAATAAAAGATTTATGTCGTTGATTTTGTGAGGCTAGATTATAACGGCTTAGATTAAAATAAAAATATTAGAAATTCGGATTAAATACTAAAGATGATATAATATGGTTATTTTATCCGTTCAATCAACTGTGTGACCAAATTATAATGGGATAACTGTGGGACCAAATTATAACGATATAGATTAATAAAAAAAGATCTATGTGGCTTAGATTAAAAGAAAATATTAGAAATTCATATTAAATACTAAAGTTGATATAATATATTAGAGATAAACTCTAAATCTGATCTGATATGTTAGAGATAGATTATGAGTTAGAGATAAACACTATATACCAAAACAAATCTAGGATGAACATTCTGTAATCAGTTTCCACACAACCACAACACGAAAAGAGCTAAGGCTCGGCAGGAGTAGGACTATTACCCGCAGGGGGGTCCGAACCTGGGTAATGGCTGCGCGTCGCTCCTTGCCGTGTTCGACGCTCGAATCGAACTGAACTTGGGCTGGTCCGCTAGCAAGATAGAAATCTGATAGGGGTGTGATTCACCGTGGTTTAGTGAAGAACACGCGTCACAGTGCATGGATAATATGATTAGTTGAGATTGGGACATGGCTAAATTTTACATTGTGTTGATATGATTAACCTGATAGAATTTTATGAACTTATGACCAATATTGATTGTGTGCATAGTTTGCCCTGATCTTTGGAAAGTTGCATAATTATACTATTAACTGCAGTTGAAATTTGATTTCTTTGTTATGTAGCCTTTACAATACTTTGGCAATTTGCTACGGTGGGTCTCATTAGATATCTGTATTCTCCTTACGGAAAATTTCTTTGACTATGCCGCATGCCAGATGAGGCGTGACCACCTGCATATTTGATTCACGGCGTGATATTTTTCTGTACCGCCAAGCAAGGGCTAATGGGTAGTATGGCAATGTGTTAATATGATTAATTCAATCGAATTTTCACGGGTATGATGGTGAATAGCAATTACACTTGAAACCCCGCCCGATGATATGTTAGCAGGCTAACGTGATTAATGACTTATTCGTTGGGTCAATATGATTGGTCCGAAACAGGTTAATATGATTAATCCGTTGAAATTTTCATGCACGAAATTGTGAATATGATTCACTATGAAAAAATTGTTCCACCACACAAATTATTTATGTGTTTTTTTATAAATTGTTATAGGTTCACATCGCCCGATAGAATTTGATTCTATGTGAATATATGTGAACAGTTTAACCCTTGTGTATATATGATGCATATGTGGGTTCTTACTGAGCCTTACATACTTTTTTGTGATACTTGACTAATATCAAGTAGATGGCCCGGTGGACAGAAATGGGCGCACATTAATAATGATCACGCCGTCTTGGACCATACTGGTGCATAATTTTATAGTGTATTTTCTGTGATAGTTTTCCTGCACTATTATTCTTTTATAGAATAGATTTTCCTTGTAATATTAAATGTATGATGTCATTCCAATAGTTGCACCTATTATCTTGTACGTTGGCGGATAAAGGTCTTGACAATAGGGTGTGCGTAACCTAAGCCGTGCATTCTCACGCATAGTATTGGTTTGCGTATTGGAGTCATCCAAATATGATTTGAGAATTCAGGGTGTCAGGGTTGGTGCTGAGCATTGCCGAATGCCACCCAACAAACAAGAGTGGCATACGATGTGATTGGTAAGAAGTTGTCTACCTATGTCGCAGGTTCAAGTGGTATTCACAAATCATTACCCGAACTGCAATGACTATAGATCTTATCCCACCACGAGTCATTATAGGGAATGTGACTTGAGTGTTAATACCTTCATTAAATTGTTAAAGGATGTACACAACATAAATATAGTTTAATATTTTTTGATGTACCTGATATTTTATTTTTGAGCTATATCTTTGATTAGAAAATATTGATATGCTTAATGATTGATATCAAATTTTGGGAATTTTTCTCTAGTTACTAAGAAGGAATTATTGTTCTAAAGACTAGTACCTTGATCAACCAGCCAATATGTATCGAAAGTGTTTATTAGAAACACTGTGATGATTTTCTTAATGTTATTGTCTCATTCTTACCACCATGAAATATGAGCGTTTATGTCAATATGAAACCATGGATGTCTGCAATATGATTGTGAATTTGAAGGGCGTGTTTGAGAACCAGACGGGGGCAAAAGGATTTGATCCGTAAGTCATTATTTGCGTGTAAGTTAAATCAAGAAAAGTCGGTCAGCCATCATGTAGTCAATATGTTGATTACATTGGGCATTGAAAAATTTTGATTTTCCCTTTATCTAACCATTTGCTATTGATGTGATTTTCGGTTGCTTCTCATTCTGAAGACTAAGCTTGGAGAAATCGCCGCTCGATATGCATATGATGTGTGTTAAAATCATAAAGCATTAAGATTGGCTTTGATCAAAAGATGATGGTTCGAAAGACTGGTCGACTTGTGAATCAGGCCGGGTCATGTGGGAAAAGGAAAGGTCCAATTGGACCTAAAGTACTGATCTAGACTTGTGAAGTTAAAAATTGGCGCTATCTAACACTGCAGGTAGGATTCTGGAATAATGGCAAGGGTGTAAAAGTTGTGTATGTTTGATGTTGACATACTTTTTACGGCCCAACTCGATGGATCGATGTCGGACTTATATAATTGATATTATATTCCGAGCACGGGTAAAAATATTTTTCTGCTTCTCTTTAGGAGTACAAGATTAATTTGATGTGCGTTATTAATTCTAAGAACTTGTGTCGTGCCATTGTTTTTCGTTATCCATGTTGTGGTCACTTTAGAAAAATTTGTACTGATTTGAAAGGTTCTATCTAGGCATAAAGAAATCACCATATGTGATATGGTAGGAAGGTGTTCCGTACTATTTTATCAAGTTTGGAATGTGGGGCGTGTATAAAACATCTAACGTCTGATAAGCTTAAGCTCGACTAAGATAAATGTTTCTTTGTGAGGTACAAACTATTTGTACATATAAAAAGGTAAGAGCTGCAAATTGTTTATTGCTTGGAATGTTTTATTTTGAAGAAATCATTTTTTCCAAAATATTTAGTGGCAGTGCGGTGTGACTCGGAGTAATTCGGAGATCATTGGAAAGTGCTTTTGTTCCTACTAAACTTTCACATTATGTGCAAATTGTTTTATGTTATATGAAAGAACCAACCCTGCATTGGTGCTAAAGCCACATTAGTCACCTATATGATAGGGAAGACAATTGTTGTCAGACTATATTGAGCCAAAGACTTGTGTTGAAGTGTGATGGGCGTATAATCTGAAAGATGAATTTAGGACGAGCTTGACAATTAAGTTCTGAACTTGACTGGTCCACTATGCATTGTCCGAATTCATCTAGCTACAGCTACATATTCGATATGCAATATGTATATCAAAACGACTCTCTCTCTTGAGGAGACCTAAATCAAAATGTGTTTTCTATACGGCCTCATAGTTTCGATGATCCATAAAATGCTAGATTGTACAAGTTTTTGAAACAAGCATCTCAGACTTGAATATTTGCTTTGATGGGAAGTAAAATTGTTTGGCTAGTTCATCAAGGGAAAGTGGAAGTGTACTGATTTTCTTGATCCTATATGTATGACATATTGTTGATCAAAGATAACATTCCGTGAATCTACCATGTCTTGATTAAAAAATATTCTTTATGAAAGACTTCGGGACAGATTGGAAACTTTGGCAAAGGCTGATTGGATCAAGCCAACATGTTGAAATAGTGTTGAAGGGTTCAGTTGGGAATTAGTTCCTATGTATATCACACTGGAGAGTAAGATTTGGTATTTGATACTTAATGAGCTTAATAATTTCCAAAAAATGGATTTTCATGTCCTGTGCATTAAGGTGAATGCCACCGAATATGCATATTTCAATCTAATCCAGATGAATGTCACTGGATGTTGTTAAGAAACATTTTAAGATACTTATGAAGTGTTAAGAATGTGCACTTTGGAAGTGAGGAAATGTGGCATGTAATGGTTACATCGCGCACTACATCAAAACCATTATTTAATGGGTTCATAAGTTAAAAAGAGGATTCAGCATAGTCAAATATTACCACAACCTTATGAAAGGCGCACATGAGTATTGGATTTGGATATCCGATTGATAAGCTCTTTGTGATAGCCCGTTGGGCTCTCGGTTTGGCCCAGCCCACTGAAGGGAGATAAGAGGCAGTGGGGGGGGGCAACGACGGTTTCTCCAGGGAGAAACCTAGCCGCCGCCGTCCCCGTGCTGCTCCCATGCCGCTGCCGTGTAGCCGCCGCGCCGTCGACGTCGCCGAGCCGCCCCATCCTCCCGTCGCCGTGCAACCGCCGTCGAGCCGTCGCCGTCAGTGGCTGCGCCACGTGTACCCGTTGCCGTGAGCCGTGCCACGCCGCCGTCCCCATGGCTGCGCCGCTGTAGCCGTGTTGCCACCCCATGTGGTTGTCGCCGCCGCCATCCTCGCTGTCGTCCAGGGCCGTCGCCGCCCAGCACCGTACCGCCGCCCAGCACCACGCCGCCCTGTGGCTGTGCCACCGTAGCATCGTCGGTAACTTCTGTGTCTCTTTGTTGTAGGGGTATGGAGGTAGTAGGGAAGAAGAGGGAAGGAGAAGGGTAGGGGGATCTGTGCTAGCTAGAAGAAAGGAGGAAGGAGAGGGGCAACCTTGGTTTTGGATGGCTAAGATGGAGAAACTAGGGTTTAGATTCTTGTTATTGCAAGATTGGAAAGCAAAATTAGACGAGTTTCTCTTGATATTACCCTGTCCTAGGTGATAAACCCGTGGGTAAGGGAGGATTAGGTGGAATGGATGCGGTCGTAGTGGATCAGTGTGGTGCAGTGGGTTCGGTCGAGGTTTCAACCTATTTGGAGCATGATTCATATCTTCGTCATTTTACAGAAATCGTGCGTCTATGTCTTAGCTTCGTTTTGAGTACAAGAAAGTCAAAATCGGACAAGCGGTTTTGGAGATGTGTCGATTTTAGTAATGCTGTCCGGAAATTGTAATCGGAGGTCTAATAAAGGGTTGGCCCTAGATTTTGTTATTTGAGCTTTGGGCGAAAGAGAGATGGGAGTGGGTGCATCGGAGCTTTAGTTATTACGCTGTTGTATGAGTATTGTATTGGGACTTGTCTCTTTGTTAGGTGTTGGAGTGGATCGGTGCCAAACTACATTTCATCCGGATCCTCACGGTTAAAGGCAAGTATATGTTAAACTTATAGTGTATTGATGTGATTGGCTTGTGGGTGTTTCTATTAACTATGTGATCCAAACTTGAGTGATTGTGATATTTATTACTATATGTCGGAGATGTGTGAGAGTTGTATGACAAAGGAGCCATTGCATTATTGCATCATGTTGCATAAGCCAGGTTGGTGAGAAAGTCGTATAACTAGTCCGGTGAGGTCGGTGAGAAAGTTATATGACTAGTCCGGAGTGCTCTAAAGTTTCTTTGTGCTATGAAGGAGGCGAGGCAATTGCATGGTAGATGAATTGCATTATTTGCATATGAGCCAGGTCGGTGAGAAAGTCACTTTTGACTAGTCCGTTCCGGTCGGTGAGAAAGTCAGAAGTGGCTAGTCCGGAGTGCTCTGGAGAAGCCATACACATGTGCATGTGCATTGCATTGCATCGAGTGGACGAGAAGTGGTTTGGTTGGAGTATTTGGATTGACGATTGTTTTTATTTCTAGTGTGAAGAGAATGAACTTATGGAAGTGATCTTCTAGTTCTCATATTTGTACTCCCTAGTCGTTTATACATATACTTTGCTGAGTATTGTTGAATACTCACTAGGTACAGGTGATGTCAATCATGCATGGGGATGGGAATATAGAATCTAGACTTGAGCACTCACTACCTTTCATGTTGGATTAGTACATTAGTTTCTTACGAGTTTTACTTAAATGGTCGAGTCTTGTGTATATTTGAGAGTTGCAGTTGTTGTGGGTTTTAATTCGGCTACTGGATGATAGCATTTGCTCTCTTGATATAAATTGCATGTCATGGATATCCATATAAACAAAGGAGATGCTGTCAAAATTTTATAGATTTTGGAGAGTTAGTAGCATTCTGGGTTCTCGATGAACCGGGGTGTTACAGTTGGTATCAGAGCGGGCTTCAGGTCCGTTATGGGTGAATGGTTTCTTTTAAAGTGGTTAATAAAAATTTAACTTTTACAGTGTAGTTAAGTTTAATAATTAAGACCTGACACACTGGTGCACAATAGGGCACGGTTGGGTTGCATTGCATTTATGCCTATAAAAGTTGATGCTATTATTGATTTATGTTTTGGTGGTAATAGCTATGGTTTGCCTATATGTTTTTTTATGAGGTTATTGTATGTTTAATTAAAAAGCAAGATTGTGCTGGTGGTTCGTGACGTGGTGTTGACTGTGCTGAGGCATTGTCGAGGACTTTGGGGTCCTACAGTTGTAGATGGAGATTTATTTTTTTTATCAGGACTTTTGTATCGGTGTTTAGATACGTTGCTCTAGTCTTTAAGTGATGTTTCCCAGTGTTGTCTTAGATGTGTGCGGAAGTTGAAGCGTTGTTGTTGTCTTTATAGTGATTAGGGATTGATATCCGGATGCATGTGGTTATTTTGTTGATTGATTAGTTCTTGACCCCTTTGTGATGAAGTTGTGATAGTCATTGGCTTTAATTGTGGTGGCCTGCTATTGGTGCACCTCGTTGACTCTTTAGGGTTTGTATTTCTAGTTCACTTTCCTCTCGGACTGCCGAGTTTCCATCAAATGTACGGTGGAGTTTAACGACGACTCTCCTCCTGGCTTTCGAGCTACTCCTTTATTCCTTTTGGGCCTTGGCCTGTTTTCAAACCAAATTTAAAGAAGAGAGATGAAGAATTGTTACTCAATGGTTCAGATCATCGTCGTGCCCTATCTTATCTAGCCCGTGTGTCTACAGCAAAGTGAGGTATATATTTTCTTTCTTTATGACATGGAAGCTTGGTCACTTGGTTTACTTTCTCTTGTGTTTGGCATTTCCTCGTGATTTTTCTTTGTGCTTCTTGAGGTTTGTGTGGGTGTCTTTGCAGATGGGTTGTTGGATTGGTTATATGGGGGTCAACCTCGAACTTTTGTTCGTGCCCAGTGTAACCTTTCCGCGGCCTAGATTTTTCGTATAATTGTGAACTGCCTAATGTATTGGAGTAGTAGCGCGGGTATCTAATGGGCTTACCATCCATTACCGATGCCTGAATTATGCACCCTAGTTACGATGAAGTGATGGATCTTAATTTTTCTCTTGGAAGTTTTGAGTTTGAAACTTTCTGATTCAGATGCTGATGGTTTCTTAGTTTGTGAGAATGATTTTTTTTTACTTTGCCTTCGAAATTATGTCTTAACCTTTTGAGAGGAAGGAGACCGTTTTATATTATCCTTGAGTTGACGAGTTTGTTTGCAAGTACGAGGATTGATAATTTATATGTTTGATTAGAAGATATGTGGGTGTTTTTGCAAGTTATAGTTTAGTTTATCGTACTGAAGGAGAGAGAATAGAATTCGAGGACGAATTCTTTTAAGGGGGGTAGAATGTGACAGCCCGTTGGGCTCTCGGTTTGGCCCAGCCCACTGAAGGGAGATAAGAGGCAGTGGGGGGGGGCAACGACGGTTTCTCCAGGGAGAAACCTAGCCGCCGCCGTCCCCGTGCTGCTCCCATGCCGCTGCCGTGTAGCCGCCGCGCCGTCGACGTCGCCGAGCCGCCCCATCCTCCCGTCGCCGTGCAACCGCCGTCGAGCCGTCGCCGTCCGTGGTCGCGCCGCGCATACCCGTGGCCGTGCGCCATGCCACGCCGCCGCCGCGCCGCCGTCCCCATGGCTGCGCCGCTGTAGCCATGTTGCCAACCCATGTGGTTGTCGCCGCCGCCATCCTCGTCGCCGTCCAGGGCCGTCGCCGCCCAACGCCATGCCGCCCCTGTGGCTGTGCCGCCATAGCATCGTCGGTAACTTCTGTGTCTCCTTGTTGTAGAGGTATGGAGGTAGTAGGGAAGAAGAGGGAAGGAGAAGGGTAGGGGGATCCGTGCATGTGCATTGCATTGCATCGAGTGGACGAGAAGTGGTTTGGTTGGAGTATTTGGATTGACGATTGTTTTTGTTTCTAGTGTGAAGAGAATGAACTTATGGAAGTGATCTTCTGGTTCTCATATTTGTACTCCCTAGTCGTTTATACATATACTTTGCTGAGTATTGTTGAATACTCACTCTTGCTTTTATTTGGTTTTTAGGTACAGGTGATGTCAATCATGCATGTGGACGGGAATATAGAACCTGGACTTGAGCACTCACTACCTTTCATGTTGGATTAGTACATTAGTTCCTTACGAGTTTTACTTAAATGGTCGAGTCTTGTGTATATTTGAGAGTTGCAGTTGTTGTGGGTTTTAATTTTGCTACTGGATGATAGCATTTGCTCTCTTGATATAAATTGCCTGTCGTGGATGTCCATATAAACAAAGGAGATGCTGTCAAAATTTTATAGATTTTGGAGAGTTAGTAGCATTCTGGGTTCTCGATGAACCGGGGTGTTACACTCTTGTGCACGTGGATAAAATATAAGTGATGAGCTGATTAGGCTGTCTTGGAGATGACACTATCACTTCTATTTTTATAAAAGATAATTTGTTATCTAGGTTCAAGCACGACTTGTTCGTGGGACCCTTTTTCTATATGACGTTATTATAAATGGGTCACCGATCGTATCATAACTTGGACCATTATAATCCTAAGATCAGCACATATATTGATTGATGATCACATTCCCGGATCGTTGATATGGATCGGAGATATCAAATCAATAATGTGGACACATGTTAGAAAACATGGGTGGTTGGACAAAACCACTTCCAAGACGCTGTGAGATTATTGTCTCTTAAGGTGTCATCAGTGTATAGTCTCGAGTGGTATACCTATATGGTATTTAGACCTGAGATGGTCAGGGATGCCTAGCATATGGAGTTGTATGATTTGGTGTCATCAAACGCTACATCGTAACAGGGTAGTTATAAAGGTGATTAATGGGTATGCTAGAAACATAGCCAGGGGTGTGATTATCAAGATGAAATTTGCTCCTCCTAGATAATGGGAGAGATACCTTTGAGCCCTTGGATGTGGATGGATAAGGAAGTGTATAGTCATGCCAATGTGATTAGAGAATCATATTGTCTCCATATATCCATTACATTTGTCGAGTGAAATCGATGAGCTCTCAATAAGAGTCGCGCGCATCTCGCCATGAGGTTGTCTGGTATCGTGTGGAAAAGGGATCGGTAGGTACAAGTGTATCAAGGTTCCGCCGGTTTTGATCATTATGTGCATTCGGGGTCAATATTTACTACTAGGTGTCTTTGTTGATCTATGGATTAAAATAGCTGTTCCAGGTCCACTGTCGATTTGCACATAAATCTACAGGGTCACACACTTAAGGGGGTTGGGAATTGTAACTTCATAATTACTCATTATGCAAGTGGGAGCTGTTGGGATATGCCCCATAAAAATTATGAGTCACATATGATGCGGGCTCATGGATAGCACAAGCTACATATGATATGGACCTGGATCTAATTGGGCCCCCTAGCGTAGAGGGCCCAATGGTGGATGCTATATGAAGGGAGGCGGTGGAGAGGCTGTCATGAGACTATGTGCGAATTCTCACTCTCCACCAAACCCTAGCTGTCATCTCTCCTACGCGCCTGTGCCGGTGCTAACACACCATGTACGGATGGATTCCAATCTTTGTATGTGTGGATACCGTAGAGGCGCTACGCTTGTACCGCAAATCAATGAGAACATGAGAAGAAGATGAAATCTACTCGCGGATAAATTCTAGACGCGATCTTGTTTCGTCAATTCATGTTGATCCAAAAGGAATTTCGGGGCGAGACTGGATGCGTTGGAAATAATTCGTTATCTCTCCAACAAGTGGTAGAACGTTGAAAACGGAGTCCGAATGTGGCCGGGGCTTCCGTTTGAAGGTGGACTGCTCGGGAAGGTCGCGAAATCCCAACAAGCTCGTCAAGTTCATTGACGACCTCCACGACGTGGGGTTCGGCCATGGCACACCTCATGGTGGCTGGCCATCGAGGATGAGGTGATAGGATCGCCGTGAATGACTAGTTTCGTACGAATACGCTCAATCGATCGAGCCGGCTTCATCGACTCATCTTTCGCTGCACTACGCGTCATAAGGTAATTTGATCTATGGTCAATTCCTTGCAAGGTGTCTTGAGTTTTCACGGTAGAATTTTGACTCGTTTCTAGCATAGCAATCCCACGTTTCCCTTCGTATAGTTGGATACTTGAACTTTTGATTCAAGATTTAATCCAAAGTTTCACCCCTAAATTTTGCACCTCTCTAAGTCCCATCACACAACTACAGAACACCGCTTCTAGACCACCTCATTAATGCCGTTTATTAAGAAACAACAGTGATAACTTATCACTCCCGGTTCTTAAGACACATCAACAGTGATAATCAAAAATAAAAAGAACCAATAGTAAAATATCATCATCATTGTCGATTCATAACAATAACTATCTCGTAATACTAACCGATAGTGGTAATATTATTAAGTATCACTGCCAATAAGTAATGCGCACTGCTAATGATATTGGACTACAGCTTGTATTTGAAAATTCTTAGAATGGAGTCAAAATTTATGCAAATTGTAGCTCTTCGTGTGATCTTGTGGACGATTGAGAACAAGATTCCCCATCGAGCTTACTTGTTAAATGAGGAATCAGAAAGCCCCTTTTCTGTTGCGGTGTAGCTTCTGAGATGTCAAAAAAGAACTTGGTGGGCAATGCAAGAAAAAAGGACAAGTGTTTATTAGAGTTTTCTAGAGTTGCTCAACAGACTTAAAAAGAGTTTTCTAGAATTCTAAAAATCTAGCACCAACTGTTGCTCAAAGAAAACTTGAGGACATATTTGCAACCTCAAAGCATTATGGATTAGTAGCAAATACAAGCAGGTGGGGGCAAATAAACTAGTTGCAAACAAAAACATCAAAGAAACAAGATCAAAAACAAGAAATAGACAATAACTTTGATGATTTCATTGCTTTAATGCTGGGAGATTATAAGTCACACTACTAGATGGGTGAAGCACTTTAAAAGTGGTCTAAACACACCCCATTTTTAGCACAAAAGGCACAAGTGAAGTGGTAGACACCCCCTCTCCTTTTATAGACCATAAGCTCTAGGTATTGCGATATCTCTCAAGAAATTGTCAATACCCTTAGATGCCTCATGGATGGCTGAGATTAACCACATCTTAACTAGCCACACCATGGTATTCCAGTCTTCTACATGCCCACATGAGCCCACACACTGGATGAAGTCGATTCAACCCAACTGCGAAGTTTTTTACGCTTGCGATCCTCCTACCATTCCTCGATCGGTCCCACTCGCCAGTTACGGTTAATCTTCCCCACCATCTCTATGACCCTAAGTCCCTGTCCGACCAACTAGCGCAGCCTCCTCGCTGTCCAAGACCCGCGAACCTCTGGTTTGCGTTCATAGCCTATTGCTGACAACAATCCATCTAAACCTACATCATAAAGATTAATCCATCCAAAACCCAAACTTACCTTGATACCTACAAGTCAGTCCATTTCCATCATGAATTAACCATTACATGAATGATAAAACAAAGAATTCACAAACTCCCTCAAAACACAAAACAACACCAACACTTTAAGGAATTTCCAAGACACGCCTTAATTCACCCAAAACACGCCTTAACTCGCCCAAAATCACTCAAATATACACAATCTTTGTCAATATCATTCATCACAATATGGAACGACCTCCACATGGTGTCACATTCCCTCTGCGTCCTAGGCAAGGGGAGCTTATCATTGTCCCTTGTGCATCGTTGCTGTGACATCCTATTTACTTTTAACGCAAAAAAATTAACTTAAGTTTAATCTTTTCTCTAATTAAGGATACATTGATCCGTGAATTAGTTTATCCTAATCTCTTTGACTTTGGGGTTTCTTTGCGGCAACCTTGGCTATGCTGTTTTCCTCATCTTATCTCCAAATCCCTAATCGATACCTATCTTCAATCTTGTACTAATCTCAAATTCGTTCGATCTCTAATCCCACTATAAATAACCCACCAACCCTCAGCCAAAGCCACACAAAAACCGCCCTGAAATACATCTGTTAGAGTAAAGAGTCTGGTACTGAGTCCATCACTGCCGAGATGAGCCATCGCCGGAAGTCGTCTCATCGAGGTCCTAGCTGGAGAGGTATTCCCTCCGCTGTACCACGCCGCTGCCTGCTAGTCGTCGCCGTCCGCTGCCGTCCAATGTAGCATGTTGTTCCGCCATAGTGGATGATCTAGCCAAGCATAACCGTACAAACATGGGTGATAGTAATGGTAATATCTTAGTTATTACCCCGGAAAGTTTATGTTTAGTTTGTTAGTCATTACCCTAGAAAGTTTAGGTTCAGTTTGTCATGGCGGTGTGGGCATGCTTGATCAGCATCGAAACTCCATCTGGCACATGAGGGGACCACTGGCTTGGTGAAGAAACTGCCATGGTGAATCATTAGTGAGCCATTCTCGAATTTAGACGTACTGGGGATATTGGCTTTGTCTCACTCCCGGGTGAGCCCCATGGGTAAAGTGTACTTACTCTGCAGAGTTAAAACTATCATGATATCCATGCCCACGGTCAAGAACAACTTTAGGCAACTCGACGATGTTACCTCACCGTTTTAATAATTAACTTGTTGTAAAAGGTAGGGGCAGGGATTGCCGGACAGCGAATGTCGGGTAGTGAATGCCAGGCATTGCAATATAAGGATTGTATCGCATGGGTTTCATGTAGTTTGGTTAGTGTTCGTGCTGAGAAGGCAAGATTTATTACTGTTGAGAAAATTGGAGTATAAAAAGAGATTTATTTATTCTTTGAATCTGATGCTTTATAACTAATAGGTTGTTAAAAGAATCTTAAATGCAACTGAACCATCACCTAACCTTTGTATCATGCATTCATATTTAAGGACGACATGCTTGCTAAAATTTGTTCTTTCAGAATTACCACCAGATGGAAACACTGTTGAATACCTAGATTATGAGGAGGAGTACGACGAAGGTGGTCATGGCTACTAGGCGTGAAGTCCCCATTAGTTGCCTGTGGCATATGAAGGGGCTGCACTAGGTAGAATTGCTTGTTTTTATATAATTAGCTACATTTAATATTTGTAATAATTGGCTTCACCAAAGTGCTCTATTTCATACATTCATTAAATTCAGCAAAAGATGTGATTCCATTCTGCTTTTATGTTTATACTAGCTATGACCCGGTGGGATTAGTATATTGAAACACGTAGGGATCGGTTTTGCAAAGCAGGCTCCCCACAGTTGCCCGCTACATCCACCTCCTCCATGGTTCGAATCATTTCCTGGCGCTCGCTTCTTTTGCTATGTTGATGTTGTGACGCCACAGCCTTCCCCGCAGCTGCCCATACGAGGAATGGAAGGGGAGTGAGAGAGGTCATCATAGGTCGGGGCTTCGCTACGTACCTGCGTCAGCTTTGGGCGATTGGGCTTGATTTGGTAAGCGGCTAAGCGCCATGGGCAAGTGGCGCCGTAGGCTTTGGCCGATGCAGGAGGGAGCAAATGATATGCACAACAAAAATTCTCCCTCCGTTCTTTTTTTTTGACGCCTTTAACTTTTGGACACACCTTTTATCATTCGTCTTATTCAAAAAAATTTGTAAATAACATTTATTTTGTTGTGATTTGTGTTATCAATAAAGGTACTTTAAACATGACTTATTTTGCATGTTTACACCAAAAATTTGAATAAGCCGAATGGTTAAAGTCGTGTCCAAAAGTCAAAATCGTCAAACAAAAAAAAAAGAGTGAGTACTTGGGTTAGACTGTGCCATGCCGGGTTAGGTTGATGGGGACTCGGCGGGTTGGGTCAGTGCCCAGATCTCTAAGAGTCCTTCGTACCAACATAAATAATATATTTTAAAGAGAAAATTGCAATTTTGCCCTCTGAATTTGCAGCGATTCTCACTTGACCCACTGAACTAGTTTTACTTTCTCGCCCTCCTAAACTTCTCTGTTTGCATGGTTACCCCAAACCATTAGGGCAACAGTTAAATACTTACGTGTCGCTTATATGGCTGTTAACCGTTGATGTGGCTGCATGGCAGCTTAAAGATGACATGGCAACACACATGGATAGGTATTGTTGAAAAATTCATACTAATTAGAAAAAAATAAACATTCAAAAAAATCTTAAAAAATGGGGAAATCGGAAAATAAAAAAATCTTTAAAATTCAAAAACATCATAAAAAACCAAAACAATTCAAAAAATCATAAAAATTAGAATAAATTCAAAAAATGAAGAATTAAAACTTTATAAAAATTAGAAAAAAAAATTATGAACAAACAAGGAAGAAATATGAGAAGTAGATAGATTCAAATGTTATGATGAACTCCACAGCCCTTGATGAAGGCGTCAATTTGCGCTGAAATTTCAAAAAATAAATTCAAAAATCAAATTCTCAACTTTTCTAATTTTTACATGACTTTTATTTTTTGTATTTTTATTATTTTTATGAATTTGTATTATTTTTTCCTAATTTTATGAATTTGCACAATTTATTTGCACAAAGTTATGATGCGCCAATATGATTTATTTGCACAAAGTTATGAAGCGCTAATATGATAAATTGTTTTATGCATCATACGTGCCATGACTTGTATCACGTTAATTAATTTGTTTTAATATTTAATCATCGGTTCTAAAAAACCATAAAATTTGACGGTGACAATCGGGGATGATCGGAGAAGGTAAAATGACACTTTGTTTT
This sequence comes from Raddia distichophylla, assembly GCA_005191435.1. Classification (NCBI taxonomy): domain Eukaryota; kingdom Viridiplantae; phylum Streptophyta; class Magnoliopsida; order Poales; family Poaceae; genus Raddia; species Raddia distichophylla. The sequence continues at coordinate 508,448 of SPJY01016799.1, forward strand.
TTCTGACTTCGATCGAAATACAAGTACGCGTTTAAGGCAGTTGATCTGAAAAATGACATGGACAAATGCACCACCGAGTGCTGCATGAATGGTTTTCTACGAAGTCTTGATCTTCGATATGCCCGTACTCCCTCCGAAATTTATTTCGCCTGTAGCGCACTAGTTCATTCGGACTGTCGGGGTAGTGACATCCACAAAGGCATTTATAATTGGTGCATGGGGGTTCACCTCAAATTGTGGGTCAGGAACTAATCGTGTTCTCTCCCACTCTCTCTCTTGCACACTCAGTAGACCATTTACTCGATGTTGTAACTTTTGTATTCTTCCGTGCAGATAGTCTATGTATGTAGATGCAACCATGGGGTATGGATCATCCATCCATTTTGTAAAGCCACAATCCTGTGCCTGCAAAAAGTCGAGTTTATTGTGAATAACCTTTTTGTAACCTAATATGGTTAATTTTGATGGTATACGCACCTCAAACATGGGACATCGGTAAAACCTACGGCCCGTAAAACCATCTGCAACACGATCAAAAATCTGCACGACCGTGTCGATCCCGTGGAGGCACTGCGGCCATCCTCTATAGAACTCTGGATCTCTAAGCATCGTAGAATTTGTGTTGTAGTGAGCTCTCGATACGATCGGTAAATCTTCAGAGGGTGCGTGTGCTTTAACTCCTGGGCCATATGAAAGCCACCATCTAGGTGGCACAAATGGACGAGTAGTAGTATGCACGTTATCCATCTACTACACATAAAAAGGACGATGAAACATATAGAACACACATATAAGCAGGTTGAACAGAATAAAATCAAAAATATTGTCACAATTAAACGGAATGAAATAAGAGACCACCTCCGAAACGATTGAAGATATAGTTCTTGTGGAAGTGACGAGTGTTCGAAAACTAGATATGTGCTATGGGTGTTAGTGTGGTGCGAGATTCGTGGGCACCGGGTGCTCCATTTAAAGGAAATTGACATCGGATTCGTACCAGCGCGTGGGCGAGAAGCTGCTTTTTAAACACTGTGTATAAGCTCTGTGTACGAACACTGTGTGAGCAGTTTTTGTCTCTTTGTGCTGTCATGTCGCTTTGACACTTTGTATAAGCACTGTGTAGAATCCTGTTGCTATTTGTGCTGTCACGTCGCTTCCGGCTGCAGTGTCCACCGACGGAGAGAGATAGGACACGCGGAAGGACATGTTTGCACCGACGGAGAGAGAAAGGGGTGGGATTAACAGTGTTGACAGTGACTGGTCAATTTCACGAACAGTATACGTGAATTATTGCTTAAAAAATACTTAACATTTATCTCTTCTCACCGTGACAGTGTGGTACCCTTTCCATCTATAAATATCGTGCCTCCATAAGCTTCGAACCGCAGAACCTCACATACACCATGGCAAGTTGGGGTCCTTCCACACGCCCGTTCATTCCTGATACATGGTGGGAGTCATTTGGTCCAGGAGAGCATGCTCGTCCGCCTGCATCTGGCATGCGTGTGTTGGACTACGACGACTGGAGAGATGGTCCAGCCCTCCTGAGAGATCGAAGCTATGCTTCAATATGGCTATGGCCGAAATGCCAGTGTGGTAACCCTGCCGTTGTGCAGTGGTTCGACTACGTCCATGAAGGCTTCACTGGTCGTAGATTCTACCGGTGTCCAGACTACAACGTAAGTATCGTCCTTATTTTCCGTCATACATCTCGTGCGCAGACTAAGTATATCAATTGAACTCACAGATTCCAGATGTTACCTGTGGATGGACTATGTGGATGGATGAGCCTTACCCGAGCGCTGCATATTTTTACATCGCAAGCCTTCACGCAAAGATAGATCGCTTGAAGAGCAGGCTCCGTGCACTACAGCCATCTGCACAGCAAACAACTCAGCAGCGTCCTCAGAGGCGTCGCCAACAGCCGACGGCAAACGCGGAGCCGTCAAACCGCATGGTTCTCGATCAACACTACATCCCAACTCGTTTTTGTAGTGAGACCTCATGCCTCTGTGGATGCCATTACCCCAGCACACCGAACGCAGAAGTTCTTCGGCGAAGATCAGTCATGCAAGAACAATACCCAGGGTATTTTCACACAACGTGGGAAGCGACTTCTCAATGTTCAGCAACGTGGTGTTCATGCGAATGCCACAACCCTTTTACACAGCCGTGGCCATGCACGTAAAATAGTAGGTATTTCAGAGTGACGAGCTTATGCTACAATGGTTGTATCATTGATGCTCATGCGACTTCTTATGTATTTAATTTATGAGTTTAATTGCGATGTGTTTTCCATAATAGGAAAAAATCGAAGGCATTTTAGACGTTGCGCTGCGCTGCGCTACCAGGTAGGACGGACGCTACGTCGTCTAGCGTTAAACATTGCCGTGTACAGTCGAGCGTTAAACATTCTGGTGTACAGTCGAGCGTGCATAAAATAACAGAAACAAATTAATAACAATAAGATATGGAAAGTGACATAGTAGCAGTACTAACAACAAACAAAAGGTATGTACTAACATACGTCCTACGGACGCCCCCTCTTAGGCTTCACGCCCATAACAGAACCATCAGCTCGAGACTTGCGCGCACGTCCGAGCTGTGTAGAGGGAAAAGTGAAGCGGTCCGGGGCCCCGACGTCTCGCTGCGGTCGGGGCTGTGGCTCCGGCGTCGCATGCTCTGGCTGCGACTGCTGCGACGTGACAGGGGGTGCCTCAGGCAACTGTGACGCCCCTATCTCCTGCTGACTCACGTAGAAGCTGTCGAAGTAGTCCGCTGGGAGAGGACTGCTCTGGCACACTGGTGGATCGACGAGATGGCTGTAATGCATCTCGGTGCCCGCCTCTGGGCTGTCCCAAGCCGAGGTCAACGCAGGATCTGCAATGTGTTTATTTGTAAGTATCATCACATATGCGACTATCGAAAATGAAAACAGGAGAACTAACCATCAAAAGTGGGCGCAGCAGGTGGCCTAAACGACCCGTGAAACGACGAGGCCGCCTGAGTGGACGAGCCTGGCACGTCGACAGAAGGACGGACTGGGCCGCGAAACCCACCCGACGTAGAGGGCGCGTCGTGGCGGGGCCGGAAAGACGCCTGCAAACCTCCGGACGACCCGGCCACGTCCTGAGGGGGGCGGAAAGACCCCTGGAAACCTCCGGACGACCCGGGCACGTCCTGAGGGGGGCGGAAAGTCCTGAGGGGGGCGGAAAAACCCCTGGAAGCCTCCGGACGACCCGGGCACGTCCTGAGGGGGCCGAAAAGACCCCTGCAAACCTCCGGACGTCCCTACGACACTCGGTGCTGGAGCACGGGGACGCTGGCTGACTGCACGCGACGTATATTAAATTATTATAATTCACACATCTCGTATATTTCATTATTCTAATTCATATGTACTATACCGGAGAAGGGGGGTCTGGGGGCCGCTGCAGGTACGGAAGCGAGGGCGCCTGGATCAGCGCAACAGGACGTCAGACGCACAGCTCGCGAGCACTTGTCGTAAATCCTCCTGAAGGACTCAAGGACCTCGCTTGTCGTCATCTGAATACCCGTCTGGATGCGCTCCATTGCATGGCGCGCTTCTAAGCCGGACAGTCGTACGAGGTCAAGCTGTTCAACAATTATCGAAAACACGACATCGGACACAATTGTAAGTTTATGATGCAGGCAAAGTAGTAATTATCCGTACGAGATAGAAATGTTACCGCTTGATATGCAGCCTGTCGGTGGTGCTCAGGGTACGTGTCGGAGACGCTAGGTACGTGCACGATCTCCGTAGGAGGCGTGTATCCGACACGAGTGCACGTAGCGGGTATGTACCACCGTAGGTACGCGTCGAACGTGGTGTCGTCGTACTCCCGATCCTCGTCGACGATATCCTCCAGTGCATGTTCCCACTCTTCCACCCATCGGACCATCGCAGGGGCCCAAAGAGCGCCGGCACTCTGACCTCGTCTGGTGACCCTACAGCATTATAAAATGTTTAGACCATTACAGTACGATAACAACAATTGTGAAGAAAGCACGAGTATCGAACATACTGGTGAACGTGACGGGGAACGGTGTGCACGACTGGTAGGGGAAACTCCTGTCGTAGCCCGAACTGGCGCATCACCCTGTGCGGTGAGTACTCCTCGACAAAGATGTCGAAGAGTACTGGCTTCCTCGTAAGCCAGTACTCGGAGTCACGCGTACAAAGCGACGACAGACCAAGAGGTGCACGAGCCTCGACGCGGTCGTCCCGGTCGTAATAACTTCGTATAGCATACATTATACGAAGTTATACGATTTCGAGACAAAGTGTAGCAAGTTAGGTATCAACAGAAAGATCGGAAGCTCAACATGCTCAACCTCATGAAGCTTAAGGCACAGGAGATCACTTCTGGCGGTGAAGCAGCGGTGGAGGAGGAGACCGGCAGCCAAGAATCGATTCAAGAGGTTACTGAACAACATGCAGGTGAGAAGAAAGAGCCTGAGTTTGCTGCTTTTGGTGCACAGGTAGAGGGGAATTCAGAGGTGGAGAGGCGTGTTGATGAACAATTGCAGGAGGTGCCACCTGCTGTAGTGGAAGGGAATGGCGGGTTTGGGGTTGGGAGGAAGGAGAGGATAAGGGAGAGTCTCGAAAGGGGACTTTCGCCAGTTGAGCTAGAGATTGAGGACATTTCACACCTCCATAAAGGGCATGCCGGCGTGGCCGGGAGCAATGTGGAGACACATTTCAATGTGCGGGTGGTGTCAAAGGAGTTTGAGGGGAAGAGCATGCTAAAGAGACACCGGACTGTGTATGATCTCCTGAATGATGAGCTCAAGAGCGGGTTGCATGCCCTTTCCATCGAAGCAAAGACACCATCTGAAGTCTAGGTATCCTTCAAAGCAATTACATCATCTGAAGTCTAGGTACTGCATATAGTATGACGCTTTCATGAGGTGCAATTTTGCCGCCATTTTTATGCTTATGTTCTTTTCATGACACGGTGTACATTTTGCAAGAGTAGTGCTTTCTCATTACAATTAATGAAGTAAAGATAAACACATTTGTTATTCTAAGGGTCTGAGCAGTGAAAATTAGATTTCCTATGATGATCTAAATTGGTAAATTCTAAAACATGATTTGTATATTCTATTGACAAACGTGATGGATGCTAATAAAAATATCAGTGCAATGCCTATCCTAATGATCAATTATAGTCCATACACAGGAATTATTTTAGGACTATCTGGTAATGTTAATGGTATGTCTGCGTCGAACTAGGTGTATTACTAGAAGCGGTGTGGCCAAGCTGATCAAGCCGGTCCGGCCGACAGTCTGTGGGGCAGGACTTGGCACTGGCTAGGGAAGATTAGGATAGGAGTTGATTGGCTTTCGGGTCCTTGTCGCTAGTCCTTATCTCTTGTTGGTTGAGTCTTACCATTTCCCTTTGTAGTTTTGGTTGTTTGGAGTTTGTTGCATCTCATGGAGCATTGAATAAAAGAGAGAAAAACAAGACAGAAAATGTTACATTTGTTGCTACCAAATTCAGTCTTAGTCGTTGTCGTCGATAACCTTATCGACCGGTGGATCCATACAACCGTCACCATACGGCCTTCCACCACCCACTCTGTTCTTCGGTTGGGAACTAAGGTGTTTGGTCGCGAATACACATCAACTGGTATAAGAGCTAGGCGATCCTTTCCCCATGGCTTACGAAGACCAGCGCTCATGGTTGTGCTACTTCCATGGGCAGCTCCGCGAAGATCGATGTTAGTTGTACGACTACGGTTGGAAGTTTCAGGAACAACGATGATCGTTTGAGCTGCCGCAATATCAAGATTACCATCCCCATAAAGATCGGCGCTCCTTTGAGCTTCCACGATCACGCTTGCCCAACGATTTTTCCAGGAGGAAGAGTGTTGAGGGCCTCGATCTCGTCCTTACCTAGTCCATAATCGACAAGCTGGAAGGCATGAAGAAGATGATACATGACATGAAGACACACTCCCCAACACCGGTGACACTACCGACCACATCGACATCCATCGAGGCTGTCGAGCTATCTGGGAACCCTGCTGACACCATGCTCAGCGAGGAAGACGTTGCCGCCAAGATCAAGGAGCCTATAAGGGACACGAGGCTGCAAATCACACACATGTCAATGGTCCACTGACAACATCAGGTAGAACAGTAACCCTCAACACTGACAATGTATTGTAGCACCTAAATTGTATCGAGGCACTGTAGCGAATTGATCGGGCTGCCGTTAGAATGTTAGGATATTATATGGTTAATTTCAATCTATTAGATATCAGCTGCTATTAATTAGCATCATTTTTAGGGTCCAAGTTAGGAATTACTTTTTTTATGGTCCAAGTTGGTTATTTCTATAAAAGGTATATCATGTATCCTTTATCAATCCTCTAAGCAATTAAGTAAATTTGAGATCTAGCTCATTTATGATGGCTCCGATTAACAGCATAGGTGATAACTTCGACAATAGCTCGTCTCTTCATTAAGGATCATATTTGTTCTCATTGCATGCTTGGGATCAGGCTCGTAACACGTTATGTAAATTCTTAACATCAGACAGTCCCACCAGTGACCAGTCAATTCTTGTGCTGTGCAGATGTTCTATGGATTTCCAGTTAGCCGGTAAATTAGTTTAGAAGTGTGACGGTAAGATGACTACAACTGACAAGAAAATGTAGCTTTTTTTTTGTTGATTGAGATACTTGTATTACTGCAGTACTGCTTGCATCATACTTTTGGTTGAAGAAAGCCATTGGAATAATGAAATAAAAAATTCTGGATTAAGTTAAAAAAATTTCTTTGTGGTGAAAAGCTTAATAACTAATTTTTACCGAACTGTTTTTGGCGATTTTAAATTTCACTTTATTGGACTTTCTCATATAAGTGAGCACTTGAAGTAACAATCTGATTGTCCAATATTGTGCCTAATGGTTAGTTATGGATTTTGTTACGCTCAAATAGTTGGTTTGTTTGCCGGATGGCAAATGACAGCCTTTCAGAACCCTACTACTAGAATGTGCATGATCTACCAACGAGATGTGAAGATCTACCAACGAGATGTGAACCACTTGGCTTATCATCTGATGCAGCTTCTGTTCTAGCTGTTTAACTAGCTTGTTTATTGATGTGATAAAAGTACAGTATACAGAAATATTATACTTTTTTTTTATGTCTGTACAATATATTGCTTTATTTGGTTAGCCAATCATTTTGTTTTTTTAGTTGTCTGATGCTTGCTTTTTATGTGTTACTGAAAATGAGCAAGACTGTGATTAACATAATTGAAAAATGGCTTTCCTTGTTTATAGAAAAAATGCTGTGCACGGATACGTGGTATCACTCTAACAAAAATAGCACAAACCTGTTAGTTGATTTTATTCACTCTAACCGCTCTACAAGATATTGCCAATGTCATTCAGAGTTCTCTATGAATGTCGCAATGTTTGGATTTAAGTTTTTTTCTTTCTCCAAGTTGTCATGCTGCACAACCTTTTTGGTTTTTAATAATTTCTATTGCTGGTAATGACTGAAGGTAGTTGGAATGACAGTTGGAATTTGGATCCATCTTTTAATGGAATGGCACGGTCAGTCCTCTGTTTCAACTTTAATGGTCAGCATTGTCTCACAAGTCACACCTCAGGAAATATGTGCATGATTAATTGTTCATGTTATCTACGACTCATGTATGAACAGCTGGGTCGATGTGTTTGTTCCTCTGTGTTCTTATTTGCCGTTGTTCTCTTCCTCGTGTGCACCGCATCGCGGCATCACGCCCCACTCCTGTCCTGCAGTTCAAGCTGTCGAGTGTATATTTGGTTTAGTTTGACAGAGATTGTAAGCTTAAAACATGATCATGGCAAAAAGGCAAAAACATAATGTCATGGACCAGCAGCCCGTGTCCAGCGCGGGAGAACGAAATGTGAGTGTGTAAGGTGGCCTTGGGCTTGGCATTGTGTGGATTGTGGCCCAGGTGAGCGTTGTAGGACTTTAAGAGGCGACGTACTGTAGCCGTCACGCGTTATCAAAAAAGAAAGTGTTTGCCTCCTTTTTTTCTCTTAGTCTTCCTTGTTTCCTTACACGCCGCCATGGTGACGAACCCTATCTAGTGTGAGCATTACACTTGGTATCAGAGTGAGACAAGCTGGGGATCGCTTCCGCAAGCTCAAGGCTTTGATCGGTAGAATCCCTCGAAACAGGTTGGCGGCTTCCTTCGGGTGGCTATTGTAAGATCCTGAACCAGGTTCGATCGGCTCATAGGTGAAGCACCACGGCATTGGTCAAGTTTTGCGCTCAGGTGAGGCAGGTGATCGAAGCGATGGGAGAATCAGAGGCGAGAGTAGTGGAATTTTTTAAGCAGGAGTTGGAAGCCATGGGGTTGCAATTGGAGGTGAAATTGGTGGCGGTAGACAAAAAAGTGGGATAGAAATTGGAGGGGATAGAGCACAAATTTGAGGAACAGCAAGCTAAGATGGATCAGGTTCAAGTTAAAATTGATCTGACGATTAGTTCAGTGGGGAAGTTGCAAGTGGAACAGGCGTAGCCGAACAAATCCTTCCGAGCGCCACCTCCTCCTCATATTACAATTCCGACAAGGGAGATTTATAGGGATTTCAAGTGGGGAGGCCACAAATAGCTCCTCAAATAGTGACCAGTTTACATGGGATACAGGATCCTTCTATGCCACAAATGACTTTTCCTCCTCCCACTCTTGTTACGATGGACATTACAGAGACCAACAATTGTAAGGGATGGATGCCAAAAATGGATTTCCCTAAATTCAGTGGCACAGATGTCAGGATATAGGGGGACAAATGCGAAAAGTTCTTTGAAATGTATCAAATCCCTGCAGGGTTTAAAGTAGACCTGTTCAAACCCCGGGCCGGGCCGGGCTTCGGGCCGGGCCTGGAAAAGCCCGGTCCCGAAAAACCAGGCCCGAGCCCGGCCCGGCCCGGGGCGCCGGGCTCGGAAACCGGGCCCGAGCCCGGCCCGAAGCCCGAAAGCCCGGCCCGAAGCCCGGCGGCCCGGCCCGGCCACGGCTAAAATTGGCGAAATCCCGGGCCCGGGCCCGGCCCGGCCCGACCGCCGGGCTTCGGAAACCCGGCCCGAGCCCGGCCCGATGCACCGTCCGGGCCGGGCCGGGCCGGGCTTTTTCGGGCCGGGCTCGGGCCGGGTTACCGGGCCGGGTTTCCCGTGAGCAGGTCTAGTTTAAAGTGGCTGCAACAACTATTTATTTGGTTGAAGGGGTTAGTGAGCAATCCTATTCGTGATTGGGCTTAGTTCAAGCAGGCAGTGGTATTGGAATTTGAAGGGAATGAGTATAGAAACAAGTTGAGAGAGTTGTTGCAACTTAGACAGACCGGCTCAGTTGAGGAGTATAACAAGAATTTCGAAATCTTGGTGTACCAAATCAGATTGTATGACAACAGTGTAGGGGGATTGATGTTGGTCACTAAGTTTTTCATAGGGCTAACCCCATTTTCAAAAACCCTAAAAATCTTGCCATCATTATTTCACGTAAATGAAAAATTCCTATAAATTTTTTTATTTTGAAAATGTGCATGTTAAGTTCTAAAAACTAAATTCAATAATTTGGATTTCAAAATTTAGTCTTGCACAATTCAAAAGCACATGTTGGTAAAAATAATATTTTGATTTTGAAATTTTATTTTTCCCAAATCTAAAAATGATATTGTTGTAATTTATATTTTAATTTAGGGATTTGAATATAACATTTTAATATTAAATTTAAAATCATATTTTTTATTTCAAAATAATTATTTATTAAAATTAAAGTCTATATTTGATAATTAATACTCTAATTTGGGTTTAATAAAAATATAAATACATTAAATTTAAATTTGAAAACTTTATTCTTATTTTGGCAAAATTTGATGTAATCAATTTAGATTTAAAATTTTATACCCAAAAATTTAGAGATTAATTATTTTATTTTTTCTGCCAATGGGCCCCTCCCCTCCCCTTTTCTTTTCTTTTCTTTTCTTTTCTTTTCTTTTTCTTTTTCTTTTTCTTTTTCTTTTTCTTCCTTTTCTTTTCTTGCTTCCTTTTTCCTGTCGGCTCTGTCTTCTTCCCCCGACGCTCCTGCGCCACACGCTGCCATCGCCATGGACCCCGCCACAGTACCTCGCCGGCGTGCCGTCCGGGCCACGCCATCGCCCACTTGCCGCCGTCGACCCCGTCGCCGTTGTCGTCTTCCACCGCCGCGCCTATAAAGCCATCGCCGTCGCTCTCCTTCCCCTTCTCGGTTCCATTCCCGTCGTCATGACTCTTCGTCCTTCCCCTTTCTGTTCACCCCATCACCGGCGCAGCTAAGCCATCGTCGCCCCGGTGAGCTCGCCCCGTCCTCCCGGCGCCGCTCTGAGCTACGTCGACGCATTTCCCTTCCAGCCGAACCACCTCCATGCCGCTACGCCGGCATAGCTCTCCCCGGCAAGCCAGAACCGCCCCAAGCTCCCAGTCCTCTCCTAAAGCTTCACCGAGCACCTACACCCCTCCTCTCCTCGTCGGCCACCCCCGCCGAGAGCCACCGCCTCCCTCCGCTTTGCGCCGCCGGCACGAATCCTTGTTGCCGACCCCTCCCCTAGCACCCCCACTCCTCCCTCTCACTTGCCCCTCAATCCTCCTCGACGGGTGGGTCATTGCCGAGCCGCTCCTCCCCCGCGCCTCTGCTCTGAGTCGATGCCGGGTGGGTCCGCCCCGTCAGCGCCTTTTCTTTTTTAGAAAAAAAAATTGCGGTTGCTACAACTATATGATAGACCCACTCAATTATGATACACCCATTATTTGACTATCCATAATAGTGCGGAAAGAAAGCCCGGAGAAAGAGTGGCCTTGAGTTTCTCGCCACCTTTCGAATAAAATATCAACAATCGGAACTTAAGTTCTGATTGTTGTTTCTTAAATTCTAGTTGGAGTTTCTTAAGTTTCGATTGGAATTGAAGATGGATCTTATTTATATGAATCGTATGATGAAGTACCACATGAGTGGATATATAGGAAAGGAATCCAAATCTGCCGAATCGCTCATGTTATGATCTTCTACATCCTAGGTCTCCGCGTTTCGTCATGATTTTTTTTGTTGGATTTCACTCCACCCGCGGTTGGGAACTACTAATTCGTTGGGTCTACAACGATCTTGGATGGGCTCCTAACGAGGTAGCTTTCTCTATTTTTCTTTCTAGTTTTCCAGTGCTTCTCTCAGCGCCGGCCAGGCCGAACCGGGCTGAGCCGTGCGCCAGGCCGCCGCTCCGCAGCTAGCCCGACCGGCCCAAACCGCGCCGTGGGCTGCCTGTACCGAGCTGGCCCAGCCAAGCCAGGCCTGGTTGGCCGCCCGCGTGCGCTCTGGGCCGAAGCCGTCTCCGACCCAAGCTTCCACGTGGGCGCGTACATTTCTTGGTCCAAGTTGGTGAGAGCCGGCCCATTCTTGTTTTTCTTATTTAATTACTGCAGAAAAATTGTTTTTTTATATCTTTTGCAAAATAGCTCCAAATTCAGTGAATCAAGTTTCTAAAAATTCATAAAAATGCAGGCTTAATTTAAAATGTCATTTTCACCATTGCATTCATATTTTTGTATGTTGCATTTATTGTGTGTTTTGTTTGTTTGCGCTAGATCCGAACGCCTACATCGTCGAAGCCAAGGACGTGTCTAGACGTCCGAAAGACTATATTTACAGAAAGTCATTGTTGAATTTTTCCCCTAAATATTTGTTGATCAAATTGCAGCCTAGATTTAGAAACGGTTTACTAGATTTGTTAATATGCATATTATATTGAAATGTAAAACTGCTAGTTGATTAGGTTGTTAGCTAAATGCCCAGAAATTTTATTACTTTCGTATAAACCTGATCCTTGACAGCCTTAGGATTAAATATAACTTGTTTATTGCCATTTCATTGATTAGTTGAACGTTAAATGCTTAGCCCTGCTATTTATTACTTGTAGTCATCACTGTTATTTCATGTGAAATGCAATGTTTAAAATGTGTGATTTAAAGAGTTGATGTTGTCATGTTTGATAAAATGGGACTATTGGGGTAAAATAGTTGGGTTATAAAAGGGAAAATGTTTTTTTGCAAAACCCTGGTTTAGGTGGATGGTTGTATGGATTGGTGTAGTACGCACGAGACTCGGGCCCAGTGTGGGAACCACCCAAATCCTTTAGGACTGAGTCCTTGAGGTAGACAAACTAAGTTCAACAATGCGACCAGGAGTGCTAGTATGGGCAGGCCCTGGTTGAGTACCCTTTGAACTCTTAGTTCGGGCATCTCACTTGGTGGAATAGGAAGCGCAAAATCCGTAGCACACAGTGTCACGTGGAATCCGTGGTTAACGTAACCGCTCAGAATCCGAGCAGAATTTGACAGTACCCATGGGTAACGGTGCCACAGAATTAAGTGCAGAATCCGTGGATAAAGGTGTCGTACAGATTTTGATCCTATTGGCGCAAGAGGGTGCCACTGGCAACTGAGTACCAGCCTAGCGGTTGAATCCTTAGCGGTGATGCCTAAGCTAGGAGCGAGTTGATTAAACACCTTGTGGTGGTTTACTTTGTAAATTACCTCTCATGGGTAAAGCGTGCAACGTCTGCGGAGTGTAGAACTGTCTAGACAGCTGTGCCCACGATCAAGGGCAGGCGACAGAGCGCTGCCTCATGGTAGTTTTTCTCATCTTTGTTTTCGAAATGGAGTTTTAAAGAGAAAACCACGACAGAACGTCTTGAGTCTTGTTTTGGGCCTTCGCAGCATGACACTGTAAAGTGATTTAGTTAGCATGACGGTTAGTCATGAGATTTGCATGGTGGCTAGCCCTAAGATTATGATTTTGACATGGCGGATAGCTCTAAGATTTTGATTGATTTGGCGGTTAGCCCTGAAATTTGATTGCTATGGCGGATAGCCATATGATTATTGGATGGACATGGCAGGTAGCCATGAGTTGACCCTTGTGGGAGAAAACCAGTGGGTAGCCGGAGTTTCAAAAGAAATATATTTTTTTAAAATCTTCTTAACCCTTTTCCACATTTTCAAAGATATAGGAAAATTTGTAAAGTTGGCTTTCCGCAAAAGAAACCCTAATCCCTCCTTTGCTAAGCCCTCATATTCATATGTCAATTTGTCTTGCGAGTATTTGCACATATACGCACCCTCGCGTTCACTCGCAGGGCTGCTCATTCCAACGAGCAGGTCCGGAGGCTCACGTATTACGACTTGGACAATGGTGAGCCCGAAGACGGTGACTTTGCCGATAGTGTTCAAGACGTGGAATTCTTCGATGCCTAAGATCGCTACTACAGCCTAGCCTATGGCATTGTGTTGGAGTTTTCTTTTGGTTTTATTATGTACCCATGCTTCCGCAGTTGTATGGCCTGCGTGCCAGACTTTTGTATTACGAGTCTTAATGGGCGCAATTTGATATAATATTTGAAGTTTTAATGAGAATGGTTATGATCCAAGTTCTGAAATCTGTGTGTACTAGCTTCTGATCCAGGGACTAGTACATTAAGTCACATAAGGGACTCAACTCGTTTAGTGGGGTCTCGACACTAAAACAAGAGTTAAGAGCTGTAGTGGAGATGCAATTACCAGATAGTGTTTGGAAGGCAGACACGTTGGCCCATGTGCATGAACAGATTTTGTCGGGGACAAAGAGACAATTGGACAAGGGAAATTACACTAAATCTGCCACTCAAACTACGTCAGGCAATGAGACCAATACAAAAGGGGGTAGGAGGGCAGAAACAGGAGAAGGGCGATGTGTGGAAAGTTAAACAATTAAAGGAATATAGAAGAGCAAATGGGTTGTGCTTCAGGTGTGGAGAAATCTATACCCTCCAACATCAATGGAGGATCATTACCAATGGACAACTTCAGGCACTGATAGCAAACGAAATACTGGAAGATGAGGTACTAGACTCAATAGTTCTACCTGAAAAACAAGAGACTGATGTGGCACAGTTGTCCATGAATGCCTTATCTAGAGCTGGAAACCACAATACCATTAGATTGAGGGCCCTAATGGGCAACAAAGTCATGCTTACATTGGTTGATTCAAGGAGCACACATAGTTTCATGGATGAGAAGTTGGTTCCACAACTGCAGCTCAGCCCTACACCTGTTTCAACTATGGCCATCAGAGTAGCTAATGGAGAAACTATGACATGTTCTCACAAGATTTTTTTATTTAACTTGGTGGATACAGGGTCGTACCTTCCAGCATCACATGAGAGTGTTACCATTAGGAGGATATGATGCTATTCTAGGCACATATTGGTTAAGTAGATGGGGCACAATGCAGTGCAATTGGAGGGAGAAATGGATTGAATTGAGTGTGAATGGGAAGAAGATCAAACTCAAGGAATAATGGAGCAACAGGGTGGAGAGTTATTGGAACTCTCAGTTGAACCAAAATCAAAAGTGGCAAGCAGGCAATGACATATGGGTAACTGCCTTAGTGAGATTGTCTGAAGGGGAACCACAATAGGAAATAGTGCTACCTGCTGACATCACCAGATTACTTTAGGAGTATGGATATGTCTTTCAAGACGCCCAGACATCACCACCTCATAAGCAATATGACCACACCATTCCACTGTTTCCTCAATCCACACCTGTTAATGTACGACCGTATAGGTACTCCATTTGCAGAAAGATGAAATTGTGAGACAGGCCAATGACATGTTAGCATCTGGTTTAATAGTGTCCAGTATGAGTCTTTTTGTTTCCCCTATTCTATTGGTTAAAAAGAAAGATGGAAGTTGGAGATTTTGTGTGGACTATTGGAAGTTGAATGCCCTAACAATCAAGAGCAAGTTCCCTCTACCAATTGTAGATGAGTTGTTAGATGAGCTAGCTGGAGCACAGTTCTTTTCTAAATTGGACTAAAGATCTGGGTATCACCAAATCAGGATGATGGTGGAGGATGGAGCCAAAACAGTTTTTAAGACACGCCATTGGTTATTCCAATTCATGGTGATGCTCTTTGGGCTCACCAATGCCCCTGCAACATTCCAATGTGTAATGAATTCCATATTTGCTGCAGGAAGTTTATTTTAGTCTTTATAGATGACATCGTCATACACAACAAGTCTTGGGAAGAGCATATTCATCATCCAACTCTGGTACTGGAAATACTGAGGGAACACAAATTTTATATGCCAAGCTTACTAAATGTGAATTTACCACCACCAAATTGAACTATTTGGGACATATCATTTCAGGCCCAGGGAGTGGTAACTGACCCTGACAAAGCAAAGGTGATGGAGAGCTCGTCAGTACCTACTAATGTCACTGAATCGAGGGGATTTCTAGGACTAACTGGTTATTACTGAAAATTTATCAAACACTATGGGGCATTGGCAAAACCTTTGACTAGCTTATTTCAAAAGAAAGGGTTTGTCTGAATTGAGGATGCTGAAAGAGCATTCAGAAATTTGAAACAGGCAATGTCCCAAGCACCTGTATTGGCACTTCCTGATTTTGCCAAACACTTTGTATTGAAATTGATGCTTGTGAGATTGGAATACGAGCTATCCTATCACAGGAAGGTCATCCCATTGCATTTTATAGTAAGGCCATGGGGATCTCTAATAGTAAACTCTCATTTAATGAAAAAGAGTTCTTGGCCATTATGATGCAGTGGATAGGTGGCGTCCATATCTAGTTAGAGGTCCTTTCACTATTAAGACTGATCACAAGAGCCTTTGCCAATTGGAAGAGTAACATCTCAACTCTAAATTGCAAAAGAAAGCCATGACTAAGTTAATAGGCATGCAATTTAAATTCCAGTATAAAAAAAGGTGATTGAGAATAAGGTTGCAGATGCTCTGTCTCGAGTAGGCCATTTTTTCTCCTTGCAAGTCATTTCGGGAGGTCAACCAATATGGCTCCAGGAAGTGTTAAATTCATATGAAGTTGATCCTAAAGAGAATGAGCTACTCATGTATCACTGGGTGACATTATAGCAGAGTATACCTTGAAGGAGGGGATCATCTACAAGAAAGGGAAAATGTGGCTGGTGGCAAATGTTGGACTCCAACATATATAGAGTGATTCAAGCATTTCACTCTACTCCTATTGGAGGTCATTCAGGAGTACAAGCCACATATTAAAGGATAAAGAAGTTATTTGCTTGTGAAGGGTTCAAAACAGTGCCAAACTTGTCAACAGGCCAAGCATGAACATTATAAGCCTTTGCTCATACCGCAAGGAGCTTGGTTGGATTTATCCATGGATTTCATCGAAGGATTGGCGATATCCAAGGGTTTTTAAGTGATCATGGTGATTGTAGACCGCTTTACTAAGTATAGCCATTTCTTTCCCCTCAAACACCCATACAATGCACCTCAAGTGGGTAAGATTTTCTTTTGGGACATAGTGAAACTGCATGGAATGCCTAGAACCATTGTGTTTGACAGAGATAAGAGTTTTTACTAGCTTATTTTGGATGGAATTATTCAAGTTGTTTGGCATAAAATTGAGCATGAGCACATCCTATCAGCCTCAATCTGATGATCAGACTGAGCGGGTTAATCAATGTTTGGAGATGTACCTTCGATGTTCTTGCTCTCACACTCCAAAATGCTGGTCCAGATGGTTAGCTATTGCAGAATTTTTGTATAACTCTAATTACCACTCTTCTCTTCAGACAACACCTTTCAAGGCACTCTAAGGCATTGATCCCCATTATGGCATCATGCCAGACGTCACTAGCAGTACACAATTGGATGTGGTGGACATGTTACAAGAGAGTCAACAATTCTTTGAATTGCTGAAAACATAATTGGAGAAGGCTCAACAAAAATTCAAATATCATGGTGACAAGTAGCGATCAGATATAGTTTTTTAAGGTGGGGAAAGAGTTTTGTTAAAGATGCAGCCCTAAGTTCAAACTTTAGTGGGAGACAGATCCTACCCCAAATTATCCGTTCAAACTTCAGTGGGAGACAGATCATGCCCCAAATTATCCCTCAAATACTTTGGCCCTTTCGAAGTACTGCAAAAAGTGGGATCGGTGGCATATAAACTACAGCTACCAGCTACAAGCTTAATTCATCCCGTTTTTATGTCTCTCAGTTGAAGCCGTTTACTCCAAACTTTACTTTAGTCTATTTTTAACTTCATCAGAAGATACCTCTAGACATCAAAGAGGTGTAACCGGAGGAAATTCTAGATCGGCGCTTGGTTAAGAATGGTAACTCGGCTTATCTACAACTTCTGATTAAGTGTATGTCTCTACCAGCTAGCTATGCAACTTGGGATGATTTTGATGTGATGCGAAAAGGTTTCCAGGTGCAACCGCTTGGGGGCAAGCGATATCTCAAGGGGGCGGCACTGTCATGGACCAGCAGCCTGTGTCCAACGTGGGAGAACGAAATGTGAGTGTGTAAGGTGGCCTTGGGCCTAGCGTTGTGTGGGTTGTGGCCCAGGTGAGCGTTGTAAGCCTTTAAGAGGTGACATACTGTAGCCGTTGGGCGTTATCGAAAAAGAAAGAGTGTTTACCTGCCCCTTCCTTCTCTCTGTTTGTTCCTCGTTTCCTTGTTCTTTGCACGCCGCCATGGCGATGAGACCTATCTAGTGCGAGTATTACACAAAAACCATGAAAAAGGGTTAAGTGCCTGATCTAGACAAGAGGCATGTTCATCACTACATCCAGGAGCGCACATTCCCTATAAAAAAAATGGAAGATCAACCAAATCTGCAGTTTTTTCTGCTCGATTTTTTTTTTTTGGAAGCAAAGGGGCAGGAGAGCTGCCTTGCATTGATCAAAAGAGAGAAAAGTACATGGTGGGAGGAGAAAAAGGCCCCTCCCCCCAAGGGCCGCCACTAGTGAAACTAACTAATTACAAAACACGCTCCTGCAGCTGCCCAAAGCTGCAAGACTTCCAGCAAAAAATTTAAAAAGACTATCTTGGGCTTATCTACCAGGCGGAAGACTCGGTTGTTTCTTTCCTACCAAAAGTACCAAATAGTGGCAAAGATGATTGATAGGG
Source organism: Raddia distichophylla (assembly GCA_005191435.1). Lineage (NCBI taxonomy): Eukaryota > Viridiplantae > Streptophyta > Magnoliopsida > Poales > Poaceae > Raddia > Raddia distichophylla. The sequence goes on from SPJY01016799.1 coordinate 526,463, forward strand.
CACCCCGGGATGGCCTATTACGTAGGATGTCATTGGCCCACTAGTTAGCGAAGTTGTTGCTACTTGTCCAGGCAGTAGGGTTGATTTGTGGGACGTCAAGGAGGTCGGCCAGTCGAGACCAAATGAAACAGCTGAAGTCGCACTTTAGGAACAGATGTTCCGGTGTTTCTAGGTTACGCCTGCAAAGAGGGCAAATGTAGTCGTTTGGGAGGTGCCGACGGAGCAGAGCGTCTGCAGTCATGACACGCCCGTGCAACAACAACCAGACGAAGAACTTGCATCTTGAGGGTGCCCAGAGCTTCCAAACCTTTCCGAAGGCAGGGTTGGCGATGCGACCCTCAAACTGAATGCGGTAAGCCGATTTGATCGAGAACGTACCATCAGCAGAGAAGCGCCAGAGCAGCTAGTTGGGCTCACTTGAGTTGAGCGACACTTGAGCAATCTGGCGCAAAAGCCCAACTAGATGCGGCACCATTTGCGGGGTTAAGTTGCACCGGAGGTTAGCAATCCAATTGTAGTTCACGATGGCTTCATAGACCGTTCTGTTCTTCCTAGTTGTCGCCTCGAAAAGCGAAGGGGCTAGGTGCTTCGGATAAAGACTTGAGAGCCAGCGATCCTCCCAGAAAGAGAGGTTGGTTCCGCTGTGAAGGAGGACTACAGAACCTGCTCGCAAGAGGGCAGCATCAGCCTCAGGAGCGACAATCCGAAGATCAGTCCAAAATAGGTTTGGGGGACCTGCTAAGCCAGAGCCAACGCAACCTGAGGGCTCGCGAGAAACGGCAGAGGTCCAAGACTCCAAGACCCCCAAGCGAGGTAGGGGACCAGACCGTGGCCCAGCTCACTCTGCCCCCACCAATGGTGGAATCAGTGACCTTCTGCTCGGTTCTACCTACTTATGTGAAAAGGAAGGCCATTGTGCCCATTTCCATTACGAATGATGTAATCATGTAAGTACAATATTCACATTACTAAACGTCTTTCACCAGGAGCAGCAGTAGCCGCCTGGGTCGAGCTAATTATGAGAAACTGTTAAAATGAAACTTTCTATTTCCCGGTACATTCGATGTTGACAAACATTGTAAGAAGTATATTTCAACCAGTTAGTGCCAGTAATTGATACCCACAATTCTCCTGCGCTCAGCAAACTGGCCATAGAAAATGAATAGGACAAATTCGAATTCAATTTAGTTGCCAATTTGCCATCGGTCCATCAGTTTGTTGGTCTTTGCCCTAATAAGCCCTCTCATGAACCGAATTTTAGTAGCTTACTCGCATTCATCTAATCCGCAACGCAACAAATGATTTTGTAATTGTCCAAAGTAATCCTTAACACTTCTGTTGCCTTGTTTCAAACTTTCGAGTTTAGTGTACAAAAAAATCAACGTGGTAATCAGGGACATACATATCTTTCATAAGTCTATTCATTGCATTCTAGCTATATGGTTGTCCCTCTTTTCTAGTATTGCACCATATTAACGTAAATCCAATTAGCACACTAGCGGCAGCCTTAATCTTTTGTTTTTTTGGACAAATCATATTTTCTAAATTTATTGTCAGCCGCAATTTCCCAATCAATGTAAGCATACGGATCATACGTAATACTGAGAGAAGGAAAGGTACACTTCAGATTACCTTGTTCAAGATTTGAAAATGGTGCATCATTTTTCTTAATCTGGCGAATCTTCCTTCCAACATAAGGAGAGCTCACATGTAAATTGAGGTCCAAATTTCGCATGATCGATGTATGTTGCTTATCGTCAATAGTGACTATCACTCCATTCTTACGATGTTGCTTAAAACCATTATCTCCATATGACCTGTCATGGTTAGTAGTGAACAAGGATAACACACAAAATATATATGAATTCCTATCAACTACTAGGTGCTAAAATTATTGAGGATCACATATCTCAAGCTCTTACCAGGTTTTTACCAATTCTTACAAATGCAGCAAGTGGTGCAACCGGCGGTTGGTTCGTGATAAACCGATCTCAAGTGTGAGTAAAGCGATTGCAAGGCTATCACCTATATGGTTAGTAGAAAGTGGAGCTTGGACAGGCTATGTATGAGTAACAATGGAAATAATCAGCTAATTTCATATTTGCACAAATTAAATAAGTGTTCAAAACTAGAACATAGCCTATGTTGTTGATCAAACAAAGATGGATATATAATAGGATTAAGCAAGTATGTGGGTATAAAAATAAGTGCTAGACACTCAGCAAGTCAGGGATTTGCAATTTAGTGTAAGATAATACAAGTTTGATCCAATTTTACAGTTTGCTGTTTTTCAACCCAAAAGAAAGCAGGCCGGTACTTTGGTTGTAACTTTTTGTCAGGTGCCTCTTTGCTTATGAACTTTTTTCACTTATTCCTGACGGCATTTGCAACAACTTATGTTTTGGCCAACTTTTTTAAAACCAACAAAGAAATTCGCACAAAATTCACAAGTGGATTGATCTGCAGATTTCAGGACAACAACTTTGTTGCAATCAAACCTCGATAACTCCTTGTTGACTTCGTGTATGGAGCTGAAATTTGGCAGGATGATAGAACAACAAGTTTTTGATCTTCTCCTTTTTGTTTCGTTAAAAAGGATAAGGGAAATGGAAGATATGGCGGTTTTGGTGGAGACTGCAGAAATGAAAAATTATTGGCCGAGATTGTGGTTTGTTTTTGGGTTTTTTGGGTGGATTTTGAGATGGGGAGATGAACAAGAAGATGAATAGCAACAAGACAACACTACAACGAACACAAACACAAACACAAATTAGCAAACCTAAATAACATATTGAAAAGGCACAAAGGGGCTTGGACATCAGGTAAACAATCTTAATGTGTGGCAAATTTTCTAAACTATGGGAAGAACACAAACAACTAAACAAGATACAATAACTCACTGGTCAACCGTCGTTCTGATACCAAATGATGCGCTCACGGGTTCCCGATCTTTCGGTGAGGGGGATAACTTCGATTTGGTCGGAGGATGACTTTCACGATCTGGCTACGAACTACACAAGGATAAACGCCCGCAATCGCTAAACCACACTCCTGATTGTTATCAACCGTGCCAAAGCCCGGATGACCTGACCACAAAGGTCTATTCTCGCTATAGATGGCCAAATGGGCGGCACGGCACGGCCCAAGCCCGATGGGGCACGGTCCATTTAAACCAGGCACGGCACGGCCCATTTAACTAATCGGGTCGTGCCATGTCGGCCCATGGGCCGAGGCCGGAGCCCAGGCACGGCATGAGGCCCAATTAATCATGCTGGGCAGCCCGTCGGCACGACAAGCTAGCTGGGCCGCAGCAGGCCAAGTGACGCGGGACGGTGGGAGCCAGGAGCGAGCGCCAAAAAATCGCGGGAGCGACGCAGGAGCCGGGAATCGATCCCGCGACCTGCAGCCAGCGCCCCTCACTTCCTCAGCTAGCCATCTGGACGGGAGGGTTTTTGTGTTTGTACACACCAAGAGTAAGTAATATACGTAGACTTAAGGAATAAAAACAAAAAAAATATAATCGTGCCGTGCTCGGACTAGCCCACGGGCCTAGCCTTCGGCCCAGGAACGGCACGCCTCGTCGTGCCGGGCCGGCACGGCCCGTTTAAAATTGTGCCGGGTCGTGCTCGTGCCGGGCCAAAACATCGTGCTTTCGTGCCGGCCCATCTGGCCATCTATAATCCTCGCAAGCAATCGAAGAACTCGCAAGAACAAGGGTAAAGCACACACTCGAACTGAGGTTCTGAACTTGTTTAGAACTGCTCTAACCAAGACAAGAGAACAAGCGATGTAGTTCCACACATGGCGGCAACTAATCTAAAACAAAACCTAAAGAGAAATAGGAGTTTCCCCAATATATAGGGAGAGATGACTGGTAGGAGGTGCTCTGACGCACTAGAAATACATGGGGACACAGCCCAAAGTAATGATGATGCAACACCCAATAAGAGCAAAAGACCAGTTCTGTGCACGAGATGTTTTTGACTTTTGCGACCAGCTTGATTGGAATTTGAAAGTGAGGCCAGATCGGTTGGAAAGATGGCGAAGTTATCTTTTCAACAAGTGCTCACATGTCCCAATCAGAGTCTATTTGCATTCTCTAAGCCTGTTTGAATTCAGACCGGTCATTGAAGTTTGAGGGCAATCCATTTGCATTCTCAACATGCTTTATTGCCTTGGTTGGTGTTTTAATGCTTTGTAGCTGGTGTTTGTTCAAGTTCCTATGCATAATAATATTATTAGGTAGAGGCCTATTTTTGAAAGTATAATTATTTAACTCAAGGAACGAGTTTACCTGATAATTGAGTTGTCGCGCACGGGCTATGTGTTTGATCCTTGCATGATGATCAAAGGTTGCGTGTCACTTGGAAGGACTTTGGTCGTTGATCCCATGAGTGTATCAGATGTAGCGATGTTTTCATTAGTAGATATACGCAAATAGGCATAATCCTATTATTAATTAATTACCTAAGTTAATGACTTCCAATGCATTAAAGAAATCCTTCCACACACACACCCTATTTTAGATGTCAATTGCCTTAATAGATTTTCGAGTAGGAAAAAATATATGTGTGAACTTAGGATGACCCTATGCCTGTCATGCTATCATCACCTCACACACCTATAACTGTTGATTTTGTGTTTGTTTGGTAAACTAGACGACGAGACGTTGAACAACCAGCCGGACAAGGATCAAACTTACGACCCTCAAACTACAAAGATCCAGCTGAGCCAATACCTCTAGATCATTCTACCTTACCTAGCTTGATTACAATATGTTGTTTCAATTTTGGTTGTTCTTCTACAAATGACTCAGGACCTTACCGCCCCACCCTATACAACCCTCACTGCCATACTCCAACACTTTGGACTCCGTCGTCCCAGACGCTTTTGGATGTGAATGCATAGTCCCCTTTGCCCTAAGCATCTCAGATGGCCCTCCGGCCTCCGTCGCCCATGGCCCCTTTGAATCTCAACGCCCAGTTCACTCCACTTCTATTTTTTATTTTATCAAAATTTAGTTGTTTAATGAGACACAAAAGGATCATTAAACATGCCCTAAGATGACCAAAAGCTAGGATCCCAAGATGGAGCACCAAATATGCAGTGACTCTTAATCCTAGTTTGCTCACGGATTTTTTTCTTTTGAACAGCATGACTTTTTTATTTGTTGTGCTAGCCTCTTTTCCTTCCTTTTTTCCTCTTATTTTGTACCTTTTGACACTGAGCACAAATAAACCACAATGAACTGTGTCAGAGTTTTGCACAAGGTGACCGACCCAGAAAAAAAAAAGTAAAGTAGCTATCAAGCCTACGAAGAAAACGAACCTCCAAAAGTTTACAGGCCGATGCAGTCCAAAATAATCCGAATTTGGATATTCAAATTTTGACTACGATAAAATTGGATCTTATATGAAATTTCTTGATCTTTCCAACCAGTCCAAGAATGGACAAATCCGCATTTGTATTGAAAAGTTATAATTGTGTTACTGAAGTAGTAACAATTTGCACGCGAGTTCAAATTAGGCTTGGTTTGGGGCTAGCTGTGGCCGAGTGGGTGGAATGTGGGGTCGGCCAGGGGTGGAATATGATCGTTTTACTTCTTTTGCTATATCTTTTTTTACAAGAGCTCAGACCTAAGCGGTAGGGTTTAACAGCGGATGCAAACTCAAGACTACAACTAGGTACTCTAAAAACATGCAACAACAATAACAATAATGAACAATGCAAAGGCACAAAGGAACAATGGGAGCACGGGTTCTCGATCTACTGTTGAGATGGTAACTACGGTTTCGTGTCACAACGACCTTAAAGATCTTGAGGGTTGCGACCTTAACAACCGTGTCGAAATATTGATTGACTTAATCATAAAGATCAATTCCTGCAAGCAACCGAAGAAAAAGTAGGAACAATGGTAAAAGCAATCTAAAATTGCATAAGCGCAAAACAAGTTGGAGTTTCGATGATCCAATTAGTGCAGATGAGATAAGAGAATTCGAGGTTGTTTCAACATACGTGGGACATTTACGGAAGAAGATGTGTGACGGTCATAAGTGACAACACGCAGTGGTCAAGGGGGGTGTGCTAGCCAGGGTGGGACACACTCCCACGCAAGATGTATATAGGCCTTGGGCCCAAAATTGAAGTGATGTTGCACCTGATAGAATTGGTCTGCTTAATTGTTTCATCGATTCTTGTTGATTCATAATGAATTTTGGGGTGAGCCTAGATCTGTTAGAAAGCTTAGGACGCTTGTCTCCTTATAGTACTCATATGTTTTGTTTGGGTGTTACATGCGGCTTAAACATAAATGTTCGTTTGCATGTACACCAGTCACAGCACTTGGTTATGCTTGGCCATGGGAACCTCAAAAGCATCGTAAGGAACCTCAAAAGTTCAATGGTGGAGCCCAAAAAATTCAAAGAGGGGGATAGTAAGGAACCTCAAAGTCATAAACATTAACAATATCAAATTCCTAATTATTGTACTATAGTTATATGGTTATAACACATCATATAACATAATAGTTAATATTGATATGTATAAAAATAATAATAGCTAATAGAATAGCAAAATGATAATGAGAGTTGTGATCTATAAGTAAAATGTTTGTAATGTCATGAATAAAAATACACCAGTAATACTTTACAAGAGTTGAAATATAATACTCTTGGTATTAATATTATGCAAATCAATTTAATTAGAGTAAGTTTAAAAGAAGATGTAAAATGCTATATCTGTGATGTAAAACAATGTATTGTCTATGAGAAAATTTTGAGATATATTATTTGTTGGACATACCAGATGATGGATAAGTGGTGATAAATTACATTAAATAAATCGTACAAGGACACTTATTTCTTACTAGAGAGTAAATCATGAAATAAAAATCACTAAATTAATACGAACAAGTATAGGGCGGCTTTACAATGTTTTGCAACTAAAGTGGAGTTGAGTTTACTATTGTAGCCTATTAAATCTTAGGCATGTTCTTTTGAGCTGATCTTAACAGCTGAACGGCTGAAATGACTGAATTTCAAACGATTCTCGAGGTAGTCTCAAGATTCGAATCCATTTCGTTTGACTTGCTTTTTAAAGCGTTAGGACACACCTTCAAAACATTTAAAAAACAAACTTAAAAACTCAAATCATATGGCTTTTTAAAACGTAGATAAGTCGTTAAGCTGTTAAGTCGTTAAGCTGAAAAGAACTGGGTCTTAGATAATTACTAACAAATAATTGCCAACTCATTAGTAAGGATGCAGGCAGGTGCGGGCTCACCTGCCGGCCTGCTAGGCCCTCCTGCGAAAACCGGGTTAGTGGCCCATGCAGGGACCTGCTATTTGCTATGTGGGCTTAGGCAGGCCAGCCTGCTAGGTTAGGCAGGTGAACCTGCTAAGGCGGCTCCCCTTCCTCTCCCCTCCGCTCCCGGCTCCCCCTCTCCCGGCGGCGGCGCCACGCGATCGATCGAGGACGTCCGTACGTCGTTGCATGCACGGTGGAGCCCCGGCCGGCCGGCCGGTGTGAACGGCCGCGGCGGGCGACTTTTCGCCACCCGGGCGGGCGGCGGCGCGCGCCGTCGTGAGCAGTGCGGTTGCCTCGTCGTCGTCAGCCTCCGCCCGCGCCCTCTCCGCCGCCGACCACCGCCAACCCTGCTCACGGTGTGCCTGATCTGCTCGGCTCCGGTGAGGACCATTCTTCCCCAGCCTCTCCTAATCCGCAAGATTGCATTTGCCTGCTCACGTTGTTAATCTAAAATCTGGATTTGCCACTGATCCATTCCATCCTGATTTATGATAATTTTGGAATGGGTACTTCATTGTGTTAATCCCTCCTCTCTTGTCAGCACTGCTGCTGGGCACTGGTGATGGGGGCTAAGGTGATGGTCAGCTTGAATTAAAGCAAATGTTATGCTATAATTTACAGAGGATATGCAATTTGTTATGCCATATTAAGTTCGTCAAGGCCAGAAATTAGACTATTTAGGAAGGTGATACTGTCACACTTAACACTTCTATCATGGAATGTGAGTAGTTATTGTTTTTATTGGTGGCCAGAACTTTATAACTTCTTTCTTGTTCAGAAGATCTACAGTTCACTGATTACCTTAACTATCTCATGCTTGCAGATTTCATATATTACTGGAACATTATATCAAATGCTGCATTTTGCAACTATATATTACTGCATTAGCATGGCCCTGCATCATGTTTTCTTATAGTTCTGCAGTTCCAACTACATCATTTTGAAAATATTCCATAGACATATAATGGCTGCCACCCGGCTGTTCTTTAGTGATGGTAAAGAAACCAGATGCAAGCTCATATGGCAAAATTGGTGTCTACTATGGATTATGTAGTGACCATATAAGATAGCATTTACGTGGAGTCTTGACTTTTGTTCAGTGAAGTCTTCACGTAAACTGTAACATTACTTTATGGAAATCCACCTATTGAGAGATCTAGAACTTAAGGTATCTGTCACCTGCTTGGAAGATCTTAAATATATTATAATGCCAGTTTGTGATAATGCTTAGTACTATCGTACTTAATGGACTTGGACTAGAATGTCCACAAACCGCACAGAAGCATATGCAGATTATAAGCATAATATACTGCTAATCTCTAGCATTGGTTTATCATGTTCATTAGTTCAGAGTTTCTATTCTCATCTAGGGAACAGTCCTGTTGCAGTTATTAACTCTGTGCGTGAATGCTACTGTATCTGCAATGTTTTTTTTAGATTATATTGCTACGAAAATTGAACTGAAACATCAATACTAGTATTATTTTTGTATTGCAACTTCCACATTCAAATTGTGTGTGGTGATATTTCCATCTGGATGTTGTCCTTTTGCTTATGAAGTCAAAGTTACATTTGCTGTACGTGAATATTTCATGTTTCACATTTATTGAAGTTGCTGACCACGTCTTTTACTTTTTGACTAGTTGATTATCTAACCTTTGCTCTTAATATTTTTTGTATTTTGTAGTTGTACCATGGCAGAAATACTATCACAGCCTGATCCCCAAGAAGTTTGGGAACCTTCTGGAAGTTCATCTACAAAGTCCACATTGAAGAGGCCACCAGCAAAGAGTCAACAAAAACATCCACCTGCAAAGAGATTCAAGCCTCCATTGGCAGCAAGGTCGCCCATGGTGACAAGTTCTCCCATCATGAGGTTGCTTGTATCTCCTTTGGTGATGGGGTGAAGGTCTCCAAGCAGCTCTCCGGCATTGCCACCACTCTCTGTAGAGAGGTCCTTGTCCCCTGCACCATCACCACCACCTTCAACCTCGCATGGCCAGGGTAAGTACAAACGAAGCGATGATTTGAATTTTTTTTGTGCTTGTTTCTTTAACAATATTTGCTAATCCAGTAATTACATTAATGATATAGGTTCCAATTCATCAAGAAGTAAAGCACGTAAACTAAAATCAGATATTTGGAAGGACATGGAGCCAATTTATCACGGGTTAAAAGTTGCACAAGCCAGATGCAAACACTGCAATGAGGTATTTTCTGCTGCTCGTAATTCAGGGAATAGTCACATGCGTAGGCATTTGAGTGTTTGTGAACCAAGGCTTAAAATGCATGATATGGTGGATAAGTTACAGTCTTCAGTACTATCAACAAAGTCGGGTGTTCTAACAAATTGGAAGTTTGTGAACCAAGGCTTAAAATGCACAAGTGGACGGATCATCAATGATCATAGGACTAGGTTAGCCAGCAACACCGTAGAGGCTTTGATTTGCTTCCAAGATTGGCTTCGGGCAGCAGGTATGTACATGATTTTTTTTCTCTTTGACATTGTCTTATTGACTTCTTAATTTTATATTAACTTGTTAATTAGTAGCTATATGGGCCGACAGGTGGGGGCTAAAGCTTTCCCTTAGGCTCTCTCCAACATGAATCCCTAAATTTGATTCCTATAGCCTCATATATATAGGCTTTCTTTAAAAAAATCTCTTCCCTATATATCTCGCATCTCCAACAGCGTTCCCTATATGGATAATTATATATTGGAAGAAAAGAGAACCCCTACATATAATGGAATGGAAAGAAAATCTCTATGTTAAAGAACAGAATAGGAAATGCTGTTGAAGTACATAAAAGAAGAATTCGTCCCCTATTTTGAAGTAGAGGATGTTTTAAAGGAGCCTGTTAAAGACAGCTTTAGCCCCAACAGTGGTTCCACATTCTATGGGATCTAAAAGGAATGAATTTAGAACGGCTTAGCTAAAAAATTCAAGCTTATTGCTTGTTCATCTTATCCTTATAGTAACATAGTGAAAATAACTCGGTCATCGTAGCAAAAGTAGGAGGTTACTTTATTAATGTCCTCATTAGTAGAAATCCGAAACAAGTCCAAAAGGAGAGAATATGAACAGCTGTGAAATTATTGCCCCTTTCTTTACAAGTGATCTTAATACTTGCTTATAGATAAAAAGATGAGCCAAAAAAAAGGAACTTAAGTCTCATCACACCTATTACCGAAAAACAAGTACGTGAAACGGATTTAGAATTGTAAATCGCTCGCTGTTAAACATTTACATGGGGCATCAAAATCAGGCCATCCAAATAGCACCAATAAACAATGAAACACATGACACTAAAAAAACTGATAAAAAATATGCTTCTAAATCATACAAGGTTATGCTATGTACAACCGTGTCAAACATGAGTTTCCTATTGGCCATGATCTCGACAAGCAGACAAGCAGATGTAAGAAGAGTTGCATCGCTGGGTTTCATCTCGTAGATTGCACTCTTCAAGAAAGCACAGCAATTTCAAATCAACTGCCCAAAGAAGACGGATTACAGAAGTTGTTGCCGAAGTTGATGGTTCTCCCTTCTTAGCTGCTGCACCTCTTTTGTCAGTCCTTCCAACTTCTCTAACACCAAGTTCATCACGCCAGACATCTCCATCTGCCCGTTCCAGGGAGGTTTGTTATGTCAAAATAAAATGTGGTGAACCTTAGATAGGGTTAAAGAAAAAAATTAACCCACGAAGAAAAGGTGACAAATAGTAAGAAACCATGAAAGGTGAACAAACGAAATCTTTCGGGCAAACATTGTGGCAGCCAAGCAAATTATTTCATGAAGTCAAGTGGTAATAACAACTGTGCCTAAGAAATGCAAGTACAAAAACGAAAAACAAAACTTTTTTTAATAAAAGAGAACAACGATATAGAGGAATAGCAATACATGCCATGCCAGGAAGTCAGTAAAATACTGCATTACTGAAATATGTAACCTCGAGGAAATAACAATTAACAAGAGCTTCATGTGTGTCACACTTGCACCAACTTGAACACCGATGGTTTAAGTCACATTTCCCTAACAGATTACCATGATGGCACATGGGCTATTAGCCTAATACGGCTATCATACCTTGGGACCCTGCAGATGTTACAGCTGACAAGCTAGCTCATTCATCCTATGTGGCTAATTAACCATTAGCATTCCACAAGCATATACACAAGACACTCCCATAAAAGTGAATAATATGGTATGTAGGGTATGATTTTGAAACGGGAACACACAGTGGTAAAAAAATTCAAGATAGGGAACAAGTTAAACGCGGGGACTGATCATCACATGTCCATGACTACTCCCACGTGTTCATAAAACCTAGATGATTTAGACGCCAACATGGTTTCGAAAATCCAAAATGCAAATTTATCGACTAATTACCATTATAATTTATCTGCAAAATCCACTAAGATTATGATATTATGGAAGTGCTTATATATATTGTATTAATATGCCCAATCCAAATAGTTCAGAAGATCATGAATAAAGTTTACAAATTTTGGTTTGCATAGATCACAAAAGAAAATGTATTCAAGAACTGGAGGGAGTATTACACTTTCTTCATTTGAATACAAGTGCATCCTGCCTAATCCCACATATAATACTAAACCATCTAATGAGTTCAGCAGGCACTAAACATATTATGCCGGTGTTGCATAGCATTCTGCAGGTTGCATAGGTGCTTGCAATTCACAACAGAATTAGGTGGTTGGCATTATGGAACTGAGCCGTAAAAGAAAGTAGGAACTACATGGAATCAACACTACAAATTCCATACCTCCTGCATGTGAAACTGTCTTATTAGTTCAATGTGCAGATTTCTCACATCCTCATGGATGGACTTGTGGACAGAGCCCAGAGATTCCTCAAGCATACGCTGGACATACTGAAGTGAGAAGGAAGAAGCTCCCTGTTGATCAGTTGGCAAACCTGAGGTTGGCAATTGTTGTGACACTACCCCCTGAAAATGGCATCCAGCATTTTCATTAGTAAATCATGATGTTCTTACTTTCAAGTCATACACGTCCCATAAGCAAACAAGTAATTCTTACATTGCTTGCTAGTAGACTGCCAGATGAAGAGGTGGCTGCGGCATCTTGTCTTGCTAAGAGATTATTGAGCAGTTCATCTTTTGTTTCTGCTCCTGTTTTCTTTGATTTTGGTGAACCAAATGCTGAAGCTAATCCTTCACTAAAAACAGAAGTTGTGCTTATTCTGTCAGTAAAGGTTGAGGGTCTCCAAGAAGAATTGGATTGTGCTGCTGCTGGGAGATCAGGATTTACTGATGTCTTGGACATAAAGGGCGAGGAAAGTGAACTATGAAGACCAGAAGATGGTGTATCCAGGGAGGAGTGTGCATTGCTCAAGATGCCCTTGTTCTGTAGGTTCATTAAAATGTTACTTGTCAGAGAACCTTTCGATGTGTGAATGCTGGCTGAAGCTGAATCTTGTAAGCCTGCAAATGACAAGCTGCTAGTCTGGAAAGCTGAAGCCCCAAAGCGTGAAATTTGTTGACGATGAGTTAGCCTATCTGGTAAAGCATTTCCAGTTGATATTTCGGGAGAAGAGATAGATGGTTCACTCTTCCATGATGGCATAGCAGTTGTGGTCGTAGAAGAAGCATCATCCTATAGAATGGAAACGTATATAACAAAATTAAGAAGGCTTAATTGATCAACCTGACTTGGCAAACAATTATAAAGGTTTTATAAGATCTGAGAACAAATCACTGAACCTGCCGTGAATTGGAAATAGACCTCCAATCTGATATTGGGTGTGGCTCATTATTCTCTTCAATATATGGGAATTTCCTAGCTATTGACATTTTCTTCTCTCCAGTTTTATCATCTTTTTTGGTTTCATCACTCCCATGCTCATCCCACCAGCTGCCGCTGGATGGTGTGAAAGGCTGGACATCAACAAGTGGAGAAAATACATCCATATCATCCTTTATATTGAAATTACCACGAGGAGCTTGTAGCTTTGATAATGGTCCACCAGACAATGGACGGGTCCTATATGGAGTTTCCTCCATAGCAGAAGAGTTTGCTGAAGGAAAACCGCTTGTGCTCGCCGTCAAAGAAGAGCGAAGGCTCGGAATGACTGCAGCAGAAGGAAAAGCTGAAGTAGTTGCTGAAGGCAAGGGATCTGGCATAAGTACAGAATCTTCACTAGTTCCACCAAGAAGAGCAACTTCAGAAGAGCTGTTCTCATTAACAATGACAGGCTTTGACCTTTGCCAACATAACCCTGTTACAGCCTGATAAGAATTGTAAAATCAGAAATGTTAAAGAACTCGAAAGAGCAGACAAATGAATATTAGTGAAACAGGTTTACACCAAGGTCCATATCGTTTTTTTTTTTGCACCATGTTTGACTTACAGAGGAAACAATAGTATGAGTCGGTTGCACAAAAAACAGAAAAGGCAAGCAAACAATACCTTACTGAATAATTTGTGAAACCTCACTTATATTATTACCAAAATTCAATAGTCCAGAAGACTAGATGAAGTTAAAAAAAACCTTAATTTGCACATGTTTTACATGCAATAGAAAAGTTGGCCATTAAATGTTAATACGGCATAACTTATAAAGACTAAATTGTTCAGACTTCATATTCTCCTATAGTTTTCTGCTTTGCAAGCAGTCAAACATTTGTTCTCTTTAGATCATTACAAATTCTATTTTAAAGAATCATCAAGATCATGACAAGGGACAGCACTTCTATCACAGCCAGTCATTCAAAACATAACTCCTGGTACCAACAAACACATTTGCTGCAATAATTAAAAGGAAAAGTTCTATTTTACACCCTAAAGTATTGAAATTTCTCTACACCCCAAACTATAAAACCAGAAAGATCCAGATACACATTTGCTGCAATAATTAAAAGGAAAGGTTCTATTTTACACCCTAAAATATTGAAATTTGTCTACTTTACACCCCAAACTATAAAACCAGAAAGATTCAGATAATACCCTGATCTGGTTTTTTGGTTGATTTCACCCACGTGGCGAGTGAGGTGGCAATTGAGTTAGAAAAACTAAATAAAATGAAAATAAAAATAAGAGGGGACCGACTGTCATTATCTCCTCCCTCTCCTACACTCAGCCGCCACCCCGATCTGGCATTCCCGCCTCCCTGCTAGCGGCGCGCCACCCCCAACCTATCACCGTCGCACACGGGCGCCCACCTGTCATCCTCCCATCCAGTTCTACCTCTCCCCATTCTCTAGCCACAACTCACTCTGCTCAGCTGCTCCTGTTTCACACGCCGATGCGTTTTTGGGCATGTGGCCTTGCGGGCGATTGGTGTAGTTGACTGGAGCAACAGGCAAGGGCAGTGCCGCAGAAATCCATGACTATTGTAACACCTCCAGAATCTAAAAAATCTCTGTCGAATCTGCTGATGAACCTCAATTTTATTTTTTTTTTCCCCCAAAATCTGCCAAGTTAGCAACTCTTCCAAATTCCTCGTGTTCGGTTGCTTCAACTCCAAGTTAATGCCTACATTATCTTCTACATGCATTGCAGTGCCAAGCTACAGAATAACCACACAACACCGCCATGAAAGGCTCCACAATGCTCATGGCTACCACGGTAGAGACCACTACGATAGGATTCTGAGACAACCGTGATGACACTCATGATGAAAAGATGATCAATAGACCATGTAAACAAGATCTAAACTAACGAAGCTTTGCCACACCATGGCTGAACCACCGCACCTACGTGGTCCTTCCTGACCAGGCATTGTTGTGCCCTCGCCACGTGCAGGTCGAGGCCCTGTAGCTCTGCCATCACCGCCTGAGCAAGGGCCCACACTACTCTGCTGCTTACGCGACTTGCACCGCATCCTCTAATTTGTGTCGCCCCAACCACGGGGGAGCCATTCCTCCGGCGAGCCCCACGGCTCGGTTCTGGTTGTCCTCCACCTTGCTTGGTAAAACAGATAAGGAACAGAGAGAAGATGAAATGTTATTTGCCCGGTTCTATTTGATGGTTAGATTCCACGTCATCCACTACATAGGCAAAACCACCTTCAAAACTGCTTTGGGGTGTTATTTGAATAAGGTTTATGGTGCAGAATACATGGTTTTATCATTTAGGGGATTATGTAGACGAAGTAGGATAGTTCAAGGTGTAAACTAAACATTTTCCTAATTAAAAATGGAATATCACCGTCATTCAAAAGAAAATTTAGAAGTTCCAATCATACATAACTACTCCTGGTATCAACAAACACATTTAGTGCAATAATTAAAAGTGCAATACAAACTACGAAAGAAATGTATAGTTCCCAACCTCTGAGCTATTGTATGCACGAAGAATGGTCAATGGCTGAGGTTTTCCCCGAACATCATAAAACACCACACGGCCACTATTTGTGCCTGCTGCCAATATCGTACCATCATCATTGTATGCCAATGATGAGAAAGGGGCATCATGAGGGATAGTGTGTGTAGGTCTTCTTGACCCTGAATCGAGTGTGTATAATTTCTTGTCCAGGCCAACCGTAGCAATTATCTACAAGAACATTATACAAATCTTTATTTGTAGGAAAGTGAATATTATTGTGGACATAAAAACTCAACAATATTTTACTAATAAATACCTTGTCACTCAAGGGTGAGATACAAACACCGCTTGTTGGTGCAGAATGCTGTTTGAGCCATGAGACCTGCACAATGTTATTAGTCAATTCCAGAATATCATTAGAACAAGCACCAAGAACGGTCAACATGAATATAAGTGAATGGTCAAATAACTTATCTCAAAAATTCTTGAAATTAAAATGTGTACTAGATTCCAACTATTAGTAGCACAAGATGGACCACTTCAAAGGATCTTAGATAACCAAAGTAGAAGAATTAACTTGAACAAGTCTTTTGCAAATGCCAGTCAACAAATAAGTGAAATTCCATAACAGTTTAGCTAGATACTAAAGATCCTTGGTGTAACTGCTTCCGTTTTGGCTCAAATCTCAATTGTCAAATTTTAAATAAAGCAAAGGTAGCCAAACTAGAGCCCCAGTAGATGGAGTCCTAAAAAAGAAGAATAATGCCTCATTTGGAATTGCTGCAGCTAAAATGTCAGGCAACACAAACTTCGAGAAACCAGAATGTTTGGTGACATTCAATTGGGCTTGAAGAGCTTTGAGAAGCGGCTTCAAGAAACCAAAGAATTTGGTTGGGCTTTGTGGCGTTTTACGAAACAAGGTCCTAACAGGTGTACCATCATCAAAAAAGGACATATTGTGAAGCAAACTGAGCATGATTCATACATTGATTTTCCTTTTTAAAAATAGAATGCTAGAAATACTGCAAAACAGAAATAATTCAAAACACATACGTCCAGCATACCTTTAATCTAAAGGGAATATTGACACTTAGCTTTCCTAACAACCTACACAACTTGCTATCTTTAAAATAACATTTTATTTTGATATCATGTATATAAAAAGGCTTAATCTTGTCTTAAGATGAATAGTGGAAGAATAAGTTGAACCTAAGCAGTTCCTGTTTAATATTGATACCTTTGGAGTCCTCGCAGTTGTATCCCAAAGGTGAACAGAACCATCATCTCCTGCTGTAACCAATATATGCCTACTATTTCGTGAATAATCAAGGACTCTCAAAACCTGACCTTACAGAAATAATACAACCAACATAAGAAATTGAAGGGGGGAAACAAAATTATGATAATGTTATAACCTACAATGGTGCATGATCGTTTTACAGAAAACACAGAGAAGTATATCGATTACCTGTCCATTTGGATCACTAAGTTCAGCAGCACGTGCTCCAGAAGCAAGATTATGAAGAATGAGATCTCCCTTCATGCTGATTGATGCCAAATGTTCATCTTTGCAATTATACATTACCCCAGTAATAGTATCAGTATGGCCGCTTAGCCATTTTATACACCTTTTTCGCTGCAAATCCCATATCCTAACAATATGGCCACTCCCACCAGAGCAAAGATATCGAGAACCTTTGTTGCTAAAACTAATTGAATATATGCACTCCTGACAAGAAAACATAATACATCGAGTTCAGGCACATGCTCTTAATTATAATTTAGGGAATAAAAGATCCAACATATTACCAGGTAATCATTGAACGGTGAAGGAAACCAGTATATATGTCACATTGAAGCAAGATAAAGAATAATAACCAGGTATTAAATTGTATTTTTTATAGATTAGGGAAAAGGCATACCTTAATTTTATATTAGGGCCAAGTGCATATGTATGTAGAAGTTAAGTGTGATTACTCAAATTTAGCACCTGAAGAAGGGCGCTTTGGCATTCATCTCTTAGTTCTCATGCAATATGCCATCTAGAATGGCATGTATTTAGTAATGGAGGGAAAACATCAAATGAATATCACATGCATAGTTGCAAAGGAAAAGATGTGACCACAAAATCATATGAACACACAGGTACCTCTATGTCGTCCCCACGGTCAACAGTTGATGTTGGTAGCTGTCCTACATTTTGACCCTTTTTATGCCATAGCGAGATCTTCTTATCATCTCCAGCACTTGCTACAATTAGATCTGAAGATTTGCAAAAATGGACACACATTGTTAGACTCAAGTAATCTAACATATATTACATTAAAAAAACATTAGAGAGTTTCAGAGTTTTTAGATGCCAAGACCCAAGATTAACTAAACATTGTACAAACAAATTTGTCTATCATGGACAGCAAGAAACAAATAGATATCATGTATTCACTAATATGCATCATGTATTATTTGAGATTTGCAGATTTATTACACAGTGTGAAAACAGCACATAGGGAAGGTGTTTGCTAGGGACGAAATCGGATCCGGATTTTCCTGGTCAAGACCGGTCAGATCCGGTTTCGAAACCTATCAGATCAGATATTTTTTATGCAGATCCAGAACATGTCGGATCCGGATAGTTTTTATATCATATCAGGCAATATCCAACGGATCCGTAAATGCGAAACTTTGCATATTCAGATCTCAGCCCACCAGCCCAATAAAAAAACGCAACAAGCAAATATGAGGCGTAAAGGAGAGATTTAGCATGTTTGCTATTTAGACTCATAGCCAACTAGCCCATAACCCAGTTGCCTAATCATTTAGGCCCATAGATTAGTCACAAGTGTAAATTGTAATAATATTTTAATTAATTAAGTCATTTATGGGCTGTAATTGATTTCAAGTGCAATTTATGAGGTTTAAATGTTTCGATTGATATCCGTAACCGTATTCAATCCGATCCATATTCGACCCGCATTCGTATTCAACAATATCCGTTTTCATATCCAGATCCGGATCCATCCGGATCCAAAAAAAAATATGGATATGGTTCAACCATTATTCGATCTGACCCATTTTCACCCCCTAGTGTTGGCTGTTGATGGTCTCCTGCTGGAAAGCATGAAAATCATATAACATTCCTCATAAAAAATAAGAAGTTAACAATTTGTCTGTTTGCTAAAGGATATATTGCAAGTGATTCCACAAGAGTAAACAGGATAGATTGCTGAATCAACATTTCAGGGGTTTTCTTTGCTAATGGAAGAAAAATGTGTCGCTTTTTAGGGGAGCTCCAAACTCGTCTTAAAATCCACAAAAGTTAAACCTCCTCCAGAAGTGCAGTATCTTCTTGGGCTTGTAAGGAAGCTGAAGGCAATTCTGTATTATGCTAAGCCCTCTCAAACAGTAAGAGTTGCAAGGAGCTATATATGGATTACAGTGCTAATGAAACAAGAGCATTAACCCAAATACATAAGCATGATAAGGAAAAATGCAAGGTCTAAGAGATTGCTGATTACTTCATGCTTCACCAGGAAACAAAAACTCCATAAAATCGGTACATATATAAAAGATACAGATAAAATCTGTATGAATATAATAATATGTTCAAACACAACTAGTTTTCTGCTTGTGTCATGCGATTGAACAGTTGTAATCTTCTCTAGACAAACAGATAGTATATATGCATCCACCAATCACATAGTTAAATTATGACCATAGCTAAATATGCTACATTCTGAACCTACGACTATAGTATACATCGCAATTAACTGAAGATGCAACACCTGACCTAAATTGAGAACTCGGCAAGAACACTAGAAGCTAAGGGCAGTCTGGCATAGGGCACACAACCATGTACTACAGTGTACGGGCATAACCCTACCCCATAGTAGACTACAGTGAAAGGGCATCACGGCATGTGTGGGCCATCGTTGATTACAAGAATGGTGCAAGCAAACAACGAGCAACACGAACTGGGCGATGAGACGACGACGACCTCACTACCAGATGGAATTCGCCTGCCACTGCGGATCCCAATGGCTCGACGCTCCAGCTCGCGCTTGGGCCCCTGGAGATCCTCGCGCAAAACGTAGCAAGGCAGCGGGATTCGGTAGATCTGAGAGGGGAGACACAAGCGAGGGGGAAGAGCTGGGCACTGACTGGTGTGGTTCCACTTGACGGCGTTGACGGGGTTGCCAGGCGCGGGGGCGTAGGCGAGCACGCAGGGGTCGCCGGACTCCACCGTGACGTCGAACAGCTTGACGGTGTCGCCGCCGCAAGTGGCCAGCAGCGGCGCCGCCGGATCGACGAACCCCATCGGGTGCGGACGCCGAGCCGGGCGGCAGGAGGCGGATTTAGGGTTTGGGCTTGGGGGCTTCGGCCTT
Organism: Raddia distichophylla; assembly: GCA_005191435.1. Lineage (NCBI taxonomy): Eukaryota > Viridiplantae > Streptophyta > Magnoliopsida > Poales > Poaceae > Raddia > Raddia distichophylla. The sequence continues at coordinate 546,458 of SPJY01016799.1, forward strand.
TGGGGTTGGAGGTGGCTGCGTGCGGCGGAGGCCGAAGGGGAGGGGGAGGAGGAGGAGGAGGAGGAAATTTGAAATCGAAATGGTTTTGGAGAGTCTCTGTGCTGTTCCGGGTGATGGTGAACCGGTTGGTGACGGTGGGGACAAGACAGGGGGGGATCGGCTGATCGCTGGTGTGCATTCCAAGGTTCCCCGCTGGCTGCTACGCTGGGGCCGCGGCCTACCCTATTTTTTTTCAGCCAGTTTCCCTATGTTTTTATTAACCGCAGAAAATCAAAGTTTCGCCCGAATTCAAACAAAAGAAAAATCAATGTTTTGCCAACCCAGTTGCCAGTGTAGCAAACTTTAAAGGCAAATATTTTAAAGGCGCGTCCGGATGTTCGCCTCGGCCATCGGATCGCCAACAGCACGTGTATCTAAACACGGCCCCGCCCCTGCGTACACGAGACGTAGGAAGGCGGAGTTGGCTAGATTTGCCGTCGATAATTTTTCTGTTAAACTTCTTTTTTTATAAAATTCAAACAGTATTCAAAATGCATGTAATAAATTTCATAATGTTTCTAAAATCGAGGGCAACCATTTTTTAAAAAAATATTTTTTGAATTTTTTCACTTTTTAAATTTTTTATGTGAACCTAAAATAACCCACTTATGAAATTTGACACATATACTATTGAACATTGGCTGTGTGCTGATGAATCTTGGCCCCACGTATTGATGAAGGCAAGCACCAAATGAAACCCGGTGAAAGTTGGATAAAACTTGGATGAAACTTGGATGTAACCTGTTGAAACTTGAAGAAACTTGGATGAAACATGTTGAAACTTGATGAAACTTGGATTAAACCTGATGAAACTTGACAGTTCGACAAGTTTAACGAGTATGAAATCCAAGTTTAAGTAGGCGAAACCCAAGTTTCACCAGGTCAGATTGAAGTTTCAATAACTTGAGAATTTATTGATGAAACTTGATAATCTACTAATGAAACTTAGGAAACCCGGTCAAAATTTATATTGCAACATACGTCCTATTTTGTTCATAAAAATACGAGGAATGCGTTGGTGCAAACGATTGGTGGATTAGAGCATCCAGTCAAAATTTATGGCACCGAAATAAAAATGCAAAATGGAATCTTAGCTGACGTCAGCTTGCGTCACTGATTTTTCCCGCCCCCGCGTGCTGATTTTTCCCGCCACTGTGTACTCGCACGCAGGCCTGGCTAGAGGCCCACTTGGCTTGCGCGCGTCCAGACGCGCCGGACGGCCGGCCTGTAGCCTTTTTGTATTTTAAATGATTTACACGATATGGTGAACGATCGGGATAAAATATTTTTTGCAAAACTTAATTACGATGGTTGGTTTCAAGTCGGGTGCGGTTAGCACGAGACTTGAGCCCAGTGTGGGACCATCCTGATTCTCTAAGTACTGATTCCTAAGTTAGTCGAGCTAAGTAGTACTACAGTGCGGCCATGCGTGTTGGAATGAGACAACCTTAACTAAGTACCCTTTAAACTCTTGGTTTCGTCATCTTTTGTGGCAGAGAAGGTGCAGAAGATCATGATGTCATCTTTGAGGTTCAAGCAGTCTTCAAACTTGACCTGTGTCGTGACCCCAGTACTTGTAATGGGAATCCAGCACCACGAGGCGATACTGATCCCAGTTTAGTATCTCGTGATGGACAATACAGTGGAATTATCGTAGTACATTTAATTAGAGTGAAATACAAGTAAACGGTAGCATTTTTATTACAAAAGGAACTGGCATACCAGTTTGATAGTCCATGAGGATTTAAATAACAAGCATAAAGAATATCAGAGTAGCCAAATTAAATAACTGCGATAAATCCCAAGGCATCGACCCGGACACCTTTCCTAGTCTTGTGCACTCTCGTCAGGGCCCTCCTGGTCCTGACCGAAATCTGTAATAATTTGTCAGCGAGAAATTTAATGAGTACGCGGCTACCCAGCAAACAATCCTTAAATATGAGTGCAGGAGCAAAGGTGGGGATTAGGTTATTTTACCCAAAAACTATTTCTAGTCACATTCTAGTTGATCAAATTTTAGTTAAGTGAATGCCTGATCATCGATATTGTTTCACATCTTCCAACAGAAGGTGCGCCTCGCACCAGGCCAATCCCAGCTTAATCTAGTCAGGTTTATTATTAAAAGGATGAATCTACATGTGCAAACCTCTCACCCCGACCATGACCGTGGACACGGCTATCATGATAGTTTTCCCACAGGCCCCATCTCATCCACTAGGAGAAACGGTACAAGACTTTTCCAACCTATGCCCACCACTTCACCTGCCCTTTCTTTTGGTTTCCTCGGCCCCGCCGGTGTCTGCCGCGGTAGGGCGCCTACTACTTCTGGACACCACCCGTGGGTCATTCCCCAATTAAAACATTCGGTCTCAGGGACGCACCTACCCCTCAAGGAATATTGCAAGCCATCCCCTAGGGCAACAATTATGAAACATAACCGGACAGCCTACGAGCAAGCGGTTATTGGGTTTCGTAGTGTACTAAGCCAGGGCCGAAGGCACAAGTGGTTGTACTGTATGGTTTGGTCTAGTAGTACACAAGCTTGGGTCCTTATTAGAGGAGACCCTCAAAACTCCACCTCATTCCCGGAATCAGCACTGCCGGGTCTCCCCTAAACATCTACACTAGTTTTAATTGTTTAGGTTTACTCCAAAAACACCACTATGAAGCATACGCCTCACAAGGCACATTTTATAATGAATTCCCAATGCAAACCTATACAACTAAGCAAGGATAGGCTAACAGAAATAACAATGGTTTAGCAAGGGTAGCTAGGGCACATTAATCAAACATTAATATGTCTTGGTACTCACGCCTAGTTTTCAAGCATGCAAAAATTTCCAATAGTAAACACGATTAATTAAATTGTAAAACTAGGAGAGAACATGTATCTATGCTTGTCTTCGAAGAATTCCGTGCTCTGCGGATCCCACACCGGCTCCAGGCAGCACTCAGCACAACAGTCACAACCACCGTCTACGCGAAAAACGAAAAAGTAATACAACAGCAAAATCAGTACAGAGAAAATAATTATTGAATATACAAAAAAATATAGGATTAAAATGTAATTTTTAGGCTCTAAAATCACCCAATTTGGAGTTACAGAGCTCCCTAAACAATTCGGCGAAGTTTCGGATTAAATAGAAAATTTCTGGAAAAAGAAAAACCTAAGTTAACCCTAAATGGGCCAAACCAAAGAATCCGGCCCACTTCTCTCGGGCGCGCACGGCCCAGCTCGGCCCAACTGGCCCTGTCCGGCACGATGCAGCTCCGGCTGACAGGAGGGCCCATTGGTCAGCGTCGCCCAGCGGTAAGCGGGGCCCACGGAACAGAGACGAGTGTGCGTGTGCTGGCGTGGCGGTGACGTGGCTTGACACGTGGCGACAGGTGGCAGGGACGTGGCATGCCACGTGGCAGTGGGGCTCGGTTCTGTGCTGACGTGGTATCACGCGTGGCTTGACACGTGTCACACCACGTGGCTATCGGGCCGACGCAGCGCTAACGTGGCCTGTGGACCCCACGGGTCAGCAGCTATGACGGAATTACCACTCGTGTGCGTGGCACGTGCGGCCACGCGTCGCGCGCGAGTTGGCGTGCTAAGCGGCCGCGACTGGCATGCGGGGCCGGATCGAGTTTTTTTGTAGAAATTTTATTTTTATATATTTTTATATTCTTTTATGCAAAATTGTATCTCGGATTGAACTTTAGACACAAATAGGCGCCGGTCGAGCGTTCAATTAACGATCGGGTACCTATCGCACTTTGAAAGCACGACAGGACCCCTACCATCACTGGCCGTCAGGCTGGGGACGTTTTCTAGTACCTGTCGCACTTTCAAAGCACGACAGGTCCCACACTCCCACCAAATCTTAGGATTTCAGAAAAATAGTCTTTCAAAATTCATAGAAAATACTACAGAGCTCGGAAAAATACGAGGTAAGTTTTTGAAAATTCAGAAAAATAAAGAGAGTCCAAATATAATATTATTTTTAATATTTTATGGGATTTTAGTCCCTGAAAAAATAGATAAAAGTTAAGTAAAAAGTCAACACTTTTGAATTTGAAATTTGAAAACATATTAAAATGTTTTAAAAAGTATGATAGTTAAACTCTCCTCAATTTTATAGATTTTTGGATATTTTTAAAATATTTTTCGGAGCTTCCTACTTTTATTTGCTGAATATTATAAACCGCGAAAATAAGAAATGGGCCACCCTTCACCTTGCTCATGGGCCTTTCCTCCCACCTAGGCCCATGCGCCTCAGGACACCTATGGGCTGCGCCCACATGCCATTTGCCCACTGTTCTTCTTCTTGAATTTTAGACACAAACTTTTTTTTTTCTAAAATCCGGAGATCTATGGGAGTGTGGCACCTGTCGCACTTTGAAAGAGCGACAGGTACCTGTCGTGCTTTGAAAGTGCGATAGGTACCAGCAAACGTCCCTAGCCTGACAACCAGTGACGGTAGGGACCTTGTCGTGCTTTTAAAGTGCGACAGGTACCCGATCGTTGATTGAACGTTCGACCGGCGCCTATTTGTGTCTAAAGTTCAATCCGAGATACAATTTTGCATAAAAGAATAAATTTAAATATAAAAAAAATAAAAATTCCGGGTCTGGGTCGGGTTACCGGGCCAGGCTTCCCATGATTATGTCTAGGCTCAAGAGGGAAACACAGTAACAGGATGTTATCCGGCGTTGCAGGGAATCTTTTGAGGGGATGTCAGCCAAAAGCGAATGGTTAAAAATATCGTTACGATGCCCTCGGATGGGAGTGCATTGTATCGCATGGATAAACCGTGCAACATCTGTAGAGTGCACAGCTATCATGATAGCATTGCCAGAGGTCAAGGGTAGACGACAGAGAAGCTACCTCTCTGATAGCTTTAACATTTTGTTTTTAAAAATGTTTTTAAAGGAAAACCGCTATAGAGGTCGTGTGTTTTGGTTTTCTGCTCATAGGGGTACTGTGAGTGTGAGGTTGGAGGTTCATGGTGGGGAGCCGTGACTATCCACTTGGGTGAAAACCGGCGGTCGCCGCAACTTTGAAACTAAATTATTCAATATTTTATTTTCCCAATGTTTTCCATGTTTCAAAAACATAGGGAGAACTATAAAACTGGCTTTATGCAAAAGAACCTTACCCTTCTTTTGTGAGCCTTAGATACATATAGTCAGCCTTGCTTGCTAAGTATTCGCGTACTCACCCCACCTTCCACGTGGGTTGCTCATTCCAACGAGCAGGTTGCAGCCAGAAAAACTTTTGTCGAAAAGAGGAGATCAAGGAAATGATTTCAACATTGAAGTTCAAAATGAAGGCTATTTTGACGTCTACTAGCACGTCTCTACAGTCTCGCCCGTGGAGTTTATTTTGTTCTTCATGGGCCTCGGCCATCGGATCGCCAACAGCACGTGTATCTAAACACGGCCCCGCCCCTGCGTACACGAGACGTAGGAAGGCGGAGTTGGCTAGATTTGCCGTCGATAATTTTTCTGTTAAACTTCTTTTTTTATAAAATTCAAACAGTATTCAAAATGCATGTAATAAATTTCATAATGTTTCTAAAATCAAGGGCAACCATTTTAAAAAAAATTTATTTTTTGAATTTTTTCACTTTTTTTAGTTTTTTATGTGAACCTAGAATAACCCACTTATGAAATTTGACACATATACTAGTGAACCTTGGCCGTGTGCTGATGAACCTTGGCCCACGTATTGATGAAGACGAGCGCCAAATGAAACCTGGTGAAAGTTGGATGACACTTGGATGTAACCTGATGAAAATTGAATGAAACCTGTTGAAAATTGAAAATACTTGGATGAAACATGTTGAAACTTGATGAAACTTGGATTAAACCTGATGAAACTTGACAGTTCGACAAGTTTAACGAGTATGAAATCCAAGTTTCAGTAGGCGAAACCCAAGTTTCACTAGGTAAGATTGAAGTTTCAATAACTTGAGAACTTGCTGATGAAACTTGAGAATTTACTGATGAAACTTGATAATCTACTAATAAAACTTTGAAAACCCGGTGAAAATTTATATTGCAACATACTTCTTGTTTTGTTCATAAAAATACGAGGAACGCGTTGGTGCAAACAGTTGGTGGATTATGGCACTGAAAGAAAAATGCAAAACGGAATCACTCATTTGCGCTTGAGCTGAATATCCAGCTTGATCCTCCACTGAGTGTATTGCCTCAATGTCACAAACTCACACTCGTAGGCGGGTACGGGTGTGGGATACTCCAAGAAACCCAGTAAGTCGTTCAGGAGTATCGACCATCCCTCCCTCGTCGGTAGCGGTGGTAGTCTTCTTTGAGGCCATCTAGAACAAAGGAATATGAACACCAGTCAGAACAATGGTGAGAAAGTCTTAGAGTAATCAATGCATAAAAGCAGATAAAGAAGGTTTCTAAATTAATTTTGAAATGGCTCAAAAGTCCTAAGGTTTCACTAGCTAGGGCGTCCTAAGATCAACACCGCTCTGATACCAACTTTGTTGTGAGCCCAGTACTTGTAATGGGAATCCAGCACCACAAGGCGATACTAATCCCAGTTTAGTATCTCATGATGGACAATATAGTGGAATCATCGCAGTACATTTAATTAGAGCGAAATACAAATAAACAATAGTATTTTTATTACAAAAGGAACTGGCATACCAGTTTGAATAGTCCATGAGGATTTAAATAACAAGCATAAATAACATCAAAGTAAACAAATTAAATAACTGCGATAATTTCCAAGGCATCGACCCGAACACCTTTCCTAGTCTTGCGCACTCCCGTCAGGGCCCTCCTGGTCCTGACCGAAATCTGTAATAATTTGTCAGCGATAAATTTAATGAGTACGCGGCTACCCAGCAAGCAATCCTTAAATATGAGTGCAGGAGCAAAGGTAGGGATTAGGTTATTTTACCCAAAACCTATTTCTAGTCACATTTTAGTTGATCAAATTTTAGTTAAGTGAATGCATGATCATCGATATTGTTTCACATCTTCCAACAGAAGGTGCGTCTCGCACCAGGCCAATCACAACCTAATATAGTCAGATTTATTATTAAAAAGGGTGAATCTACATGTGCAAACCTCTCGCCCCGTCCATGACCGTGGACACAGCTATCATGATAGTTTTAACTCTGCAGAGTGTGTACAAGTTTCCCTGCAAGCCCCGTCTCATCCACTAGGAGAAACGGTACAAGACTTTTCTAGCCTACTACACCCACCACTTCACCTACCCCTTTCTTTTGGTTTCTCCGGCCCTGCCGGTATCCGTCGCGGTAGGGCGCCTACTACTTCTAGACACCACCCATGGGTCGTTCCCCACAATTAAGCCATTCGGTTTCAAGGACGCACCTACCCCTCAGGGAAGATTGCAAGCCTTCCCCTAGGGCAACAATGACGAAACGTAACCGGACAGTCTACGAGCAAGTGGTTATTGGGTTTCGTAGTATACTAAGCTAGGGCCGAAGGCACAAATGGCTCTACGGTATGGTTTGGTCTTGTAGTACACAAGCTTGGGTCCTTATCAGAGGAGACCCTCAAAACTCCACCTCATTCCCGGAATCAGCACTGCCAGGTCTCCCCTAAACAGCTACACTAGTTTTAGTTGTCTAGGTTTACTCCAAAAACACCACTATGAAGCATACGCCTCACAAGACACATTTTATAATGAATTCCCAATGCAAACCTACACAACTAGGCAAGGATAGGCTAATAGAAATAACAATGGTTTAGCAAGGGGGCTAGGGCACATTAATCAAACATTAATATGTCTTGGTACTCACGCCTAGTTTTTCATGCATGCAAAAAGTTCCAATAGTAAACTCGATTAATTAAATTGTAAAATTAGGAAAGAACATGTATCTATGCTTGCCTTCGAAGAATTCCATGCTCTGCGGGTCCTACACCGTCTCTGAGCAGAACTCGGCATAACAGTCACAACCACCGTCTACGCGGAAAACGGAATAGTAATACAACATCAAAATCAGTATAGAGAAAATAATTATTGAATATACAAAAAATTATAGGATTAAAATGTAATTTTTAGGCTCTAAAATCACCCAATTTGGAATTACGGAGCTCCCTAAACAATTTGAAGAAGTTTCGGATAAATAGAAAATTCCAAAAAAGAAAAACCTAAATTAACCCTAAATGGGCCGAACTAAAGAATCCAGCCCACTTCTCTCGCGTGCGCACGACCCAGCTTGGCCCAACCGACCCGGCCCGGCGCGGCGCAGCTCCGGCTGACAGGTGGGCCCACTGGTCAGTGTCGCCCAGCGGCTGATAAGCGGGGCCCACGGAACAGAGACGGTGACATGGCTTGACACGTAGCGATAGGTGGCAGCGATGTGGCAGCTGACGTGGCATGCCACGTGGCAGTGGGGCTCGGTTTTGTGCTGACGTGGCATGACGCATGGCTTGACACGTGCCACGCCACGTGGCTATCGGGCCGACGCGGCGCTGACGTGGCCGGTGGACCCACGGGTCAGCGGCTGCGGCGTAATTACCGTGCATGTGCGTGGCACGTGCGGCCACGCATCGCGCGGGGGCGTGCGAAGCGGCCGCGACTTGCATGCGGGGCCCACGGCCTGGCCGGGCCCACATGTCAGCCTCTGTGGGTGAAAACGACGCTGGGTAAACGGGCGGCGCCGGCGTCAGCGGCGGGTCCCATGCAGGACACGCGTCGTTACGCTACTAGGCGACGGTGACGGCGTGGTCGGAGGCGGCGGTAGTGGTGGGCCCCATGAGGACACGCGTCACAGCTTGAGTAGGCTGCGACGGTGGCACTGTTGGGAACCGACGCGGTAAGTGGGCCCCATGGGGACACGCGTCGGAGCGTGATTTTATTTGTGTCGCTGGCCCGGCAACTGGGCCCCACCGGGAGGCGCGGCGCGCGGCGACTGGCGCGGCGCGATGCGCGACGGCGCCGGGGGCGACGTAGCCGCCCTGGATTGGGCGCGCGCTTTTTGCCGGCGGCGCGAACGCCGAGGTTCACCGGCGACCGTGGGAAGCCTAAACTTTGGGGAGCTCTACTGTGCGCGTTTCTTTACCAAATAGAGCGATCCGCATATATATGTGTTTGGACCATCTCGATGAGATCTACCTACTAGTGCCATCTACAAATCGAATTGACCATGGGAACAAGAGGTTTACGTCAAAAAACGCGCTCGGGAGAGGGGTCTTGAGCCGTAGTTTAGGGTTTGGGAGAGGGGAGGGGATGGGGCGGCGGTGAACAGTGAGAGGGGGTGTTTATAGTGTTGTAGGCGCAGGGGGAGCTATTGGCCTTCTCTTAATTGGGATAAAAGTGAAAAATGGGCTAATATGGGCTCTAATTACGAGTTAAAACGGCCCATAGGGTATTTAAGCTTAATTATGTTCAAACTTTGGAGTAACACCTTAATTTTATTCGGAAAAACTTAAGACACCTAATAAATTTTTATTAGGATGTCACAACCCGGTGCATCGGTCAGTCTGGGCCGGGTCGAGTTTTTTGGACCAGGTCTGGGTCAGGTTTCCGGGCCCCATTATTAGGTCTAGGCTTAAGAGGGAAACACAGTAATGGGATGTTATCCTGCTTTGCAGGGAATCTTTTGAGGGGATGTTAGCCAAAAGCTAATGGTTAAAAATATTGTTATGATGCCCTTGGATGGGAATGCATTGTATCTCATGGATAAACCGTGCAACATCTGTAGAGTGCACAGCTATCATGATAGCATTGCCAGAGGTCAAGGGTAGACGACAGAGAAGCTACCTCTCTGATAGCTTTAACATTTTGTTTTTTTAAATGTTTTTAAAGGAAAACCACTATAGAGGTCGTGCATTTTGGTTTTCTCCTCACAGGGGTGTTGTGAGTGTGAGGTTGTAGGTTCATGGTGGGGAGCCGTGACTATCCACTTGGGGAACCGACAGTCACCGGAACTTTGAAACTAAATTATTCAATATTTTATTTTCCCAATGTTTTCCATGTTTCAAAAACATAGGGAGAACCATAAAACTGGCTTTATGCAAAAGAACCTTACCCTTCTTTTGTGAGCCTTAGTTACATATAGTCAGCCTTGCTTGCTAAGTATTCGCGTACTCACCCCACCTTTCACGTGGGTTGCTCATTCCAACGAGCAGGTTGCAGCCAGAAAAACTTTTGTCGAAAAGAGGAGATCAAGGAAATGATTTCAACATTGAAGTTCAAAATGAAGGCTATTTTGACGTCTAGTAGCACGTCTCTATAGTCTCGCCCGTGGAGTTTATTTTGTTCTTCCTGGTGTTTTAGCTATAGAAGATATATAATCTTCTCAAATAGTACATAAATGACGCCAAATCTAGTCTTTGATTAAGTATGATTACGATGGACTTATATATGCTGCACAATTGTGAAAACTTTTCTATATAAAACAATGATAATTAATTGGAGTCAAGGAATTGATCATTGGAACCTTGTTTTCTCATCGATGCTTTGTTTAGTATGCAGGTTTGCAAAACGAATGGCACACCTGAGCTTTAGGATTGCTGTTAATGTTTAAAAGAAATGTAAATATGAAATATTCAAATCACACCTCGTGCGATGCGTGAAATATTATAGTTGTATTGCCACGGCTTGTGATAACCACCATGATATGTATACTCATGCGGAATTATTACTTCGCAATGGTCGATCTTTTTTGGTAAAGAAATTCTTAAAATTATCGATGCCCTTTATCAGGACGAGTTGAGCTACATGTTTTGGAAGTTCTATATGTAATTGCATGTTACTAAACAGCTATGCCCTTTGAGCCAGGTTAGTGGAACCACTTAAAAAAGGTGGTGTTCGGTGGATTGTCTATGTAGGTGTAATGTCAACGGTGACCTTTGTATAAGCTTCCTTTCTGTGATTCTTCCTTTATATGGTCCTTATGTATAAGTTGCAAGTATATAGTTCAGCAAGTACATTGTCAGCCCTCATTTTTATACTTACCAGAGAGCCACTGTTCACATGCAATAGACCTTGGATCAGTACTTTAGTGCGTGCAATGCATAGCCAAGTATCATACAGACATACGTTTCATTATTAGGAGTATTACATACCTGGTTGCATGACGCATGCTTAATATTAAATAAGCCAAGCGACCATACAACTATGGTAAGAAAAATCATCAGAGTCGGCAGAACATATATAAGATCATCCAAAAAATCTTTCAATGGCTATGCATTTCGGCAGGCGACTGGAGCAAACCCTAACCGCATTATGACCATCGCAGCCCAAATCATCTCCATGGCACAAGAACAAATCCATCTCTGTACTTTCATCTAAAAGAGTGGAAGTATGCGAGGTCAGCGTCATCGAAACGCTGGCTAGTTAGCACTTCCCTTAATGCACTTAGTGATAGATGGCTTTGATTGGGGAAGAGGTTATTTTATTTGCGTTAGTTTTTAAGATAAGTTTAAATTACCCTATCTAGCATCAGGTATTATGTTCCTTTAATGAGCAGCAAGGTGTTTAGCACCGTAACAAACACAACCAAGGCACACAATTCAAGCCCCAACAGACAGACCTTAACGACCAACCTTAAAGTAACCAACGCAAACTCGACAAGCCCTTCACCTTGATCCCAACCAAACCGAACTTCATGTTGCCCCAAACCATAAACCGCCATCCTTCAGGGATTGGCAATCCCGTTGTGGACCACACTTTCCATGGCATGGCCGCCTCGGCCTAGGAGGGTTGCCAGCCCACTCTAGCCTAGCGTCACCCTGGGGAAGTGTGGCCTTTATCATCCTCAGTGATGACCAATGCCGGTCCCTGTCGAGAGTGGTCCCAGAGGGCCTCAGCAGAGCTCTCGCAACTGGCGATCCAAAACCCGTACTCCGCACGATGGCCACGCGTTGTGTTGGAACCATCCCTCAGATGGCAACGCTCTCCCCGCTACGCGTGTTCTTCCGTGCTCCTCCTGGGTAAGCCCTAGCTAAACCCAGTACAAGGCATCTTGTGCCTTAATCATACCTCAGGATATCTTCCATGGGCAACTCACCAACCAAATCATCTCTACTTCCACGGTCACCTTACCATACATGAACTATCCCGACCAACCGACCCAACTGAACCGACACACCGCATAGCTATAACCACACACAACACATCCAGCCCATCATGCATCTATTAGCCCTAACTATCACATGTCATATCGTTTTGAATGAATGAATGACCGGTGAATATTAGTTCACCATTCCGTGGCTAATTGCCAGAGGATTTGTTTAATCCTGAGCAAGTCTAGGCAGGTTTTATCCTTTAGGTAGGGTTAAAGTTGTTATCAAAACTATTCTTAGGCTAACAAGGATATGACAATCAAGGCAATCATAAAAGCTAGATAATGCAAGGACAGGCATGTATATTTATGACATGATTTAACAAGTAGGCAGGTAATAAGCATGCATTTTAATAATAAACAATATAGTTTGGGGAAAACTGGGTAATGAACATGAAAATAGCGATGTTAATCTGCACTAGGGAAAGTCGCATTCTATACACTTAATAATTAGTCTACATACTTTACTTTAGCATCTCTTCGGTATTCCTACTAAGTAAGAAAATTCCTTGAGTATCTATAAAGAGAAAGACTATATAGAGGGCTCACGGGTGTGGCATGACGTCATCGAGTTTGTGCGACTAAAGATAATAATGCATGAAATGCTTCGGACTAAAAGGTGTCGTATTTCTGATTAAGTTCCCTTAAGTTTTTGGTAAACCACACACAATCTTAATTAATGGGGCTTTCGTCTAATACAAGTATACTCGGTAACATTTTACCTTTCTAGGTTTTCTAACATCTCCTACATTTTTTTCCCAACTTAGTTCTAGTTTTTAATAACAAGCAGATCGTTTTGATTTACTCCCTACATAGAAAAATATTGCGTAGGTTCACTAATTAATTACTTAGAGGAAACCTACGAACGGTGCTTAGGTTAGTAGTCTTATAAGGTCTCTAATATCCCTTAGTATTAATCATAAATTTTCCAGGAATAGCGGTGTCCATAGGTTTTTAATAGATTATGAAACCCTATCGTAAAATAAGAAAAGGTTGTTACTAGTTGTAATATAATTTTATTATTCCAAATATTTCCTCTATATTTATTTATTGTGATATGTTCCTAGGTAGCAAATCCCTGAAGTATTGGTGTATTTAGGGTTATACAGACGACATACGATGACGACACTTCGTCGGATCACTCTCCTAAAAATAAGTTGAACTGGTGATGGCCTTTTCTAAATTCTTTTAATTACCAGGTATTATCTAGGCCTTATGTCAATTTATTATAATCTTCTAGGTTCAGCACCTACCTTTATTAATAAAGAATTCACTAATCTCTTTTATTGTGTTTTACCTAATTGCTAATTTAATAAACTTATTTGGGCAAGAATTACCCTTTTCATAATTTTCTCTAGTTATTAGGGTACTTGTATACATTGTGGTATTTTATCAGGATTTTATAAAGTCAAATCCCCTATTTTATAATTAACGTTGTCTTAACTCTATTTTTACCCTTTTCTAAATAAGAAGTGGCATATCTCAACATTAATAGTGACTAAAAATAATTGCAACATGTGATTAAATATTTTTACAAAATCTAGATCGGCCACACCCATTTATTCAAAGTTTTCTAGAAATTTTGGAAACCCCTAGCTATTTTAAATAAATATATAACTATTTCTGCATTTAGGTAATTGGTTAAATTGGTGGAAAAATGGTTAAATATCTTCGGGCCAAACCAACGAACGATGCCGGCCCAAAACGGAATGGGCCCACGGCCCATCCCACGCGCGCATCGCGCCAAACAGCGGCGAAAACGTCGAACATGCATTTCCGCGAGGCGCGTTCGCACGGGGTTGGCGGCGCGCCTAGAGTCGCTTCCACATAACCTGCCCGGTGGGCCACGGGCCTACCTGGCAGAGCCACGACGCCAAGGTTTTAAACCTTGCGCACGAGGGGATACGCTGACTAGTGGGGCCCGCATGTCAGTGAACCAGTTACGTGTGGACGCACGAATCATGGCGCAGAATCGATGGCTCGTGGTCGTCGTCAACCTCCGGAAGGGTGACGTGGCAGGCGGCGACGGCGCTTGTCGTGGCGACGCTACAGCCCATCTACTGTCAAGAGCGTTCAAGAGCTACCACCTACGGCTCCTATGGGTCCTAGGGATGCTCATGCCGGGGCCGGAGATGGCCGGACGCGGCGGCGCGACGAACGACGGCGGAATCGAGAGCTTGCCGGTGTCATCGAGCCACGACATGGATCTACAAGCTACTAGAGGAGGCGGGGAGCGAGAAGGGGTATCGGAGGTGCTCGCTGAGCTCACGGCTGAGTGTGAGGGCGAGCAGAGGTGGCTGTCGACGACGAGTGGCGGCGAATCCGAAACAGGGATGGCGCCGGCACGGCACCTCCGGGCAGCTACGCTAAAATTAGGCGAGGGGAAAGGTTAGGGGTGAGGCTCGGATGCTCGGGGAGAGAGAGATTGGTCACTGGCTCACGGATTCGATGAGATTGCCCTCGGCGCCGACGAGGAGAAAATTTGGGGAAAAGGGGAAACGGTGTCGGCGGGGGGTGGCGTTCGATTTTATAGGTGCAGCGGGGGGTAAGGGTCGGTGGCTCACTCAGCGCCACGGAGATCAGAGGGGCGCGGCGACGGGACGCGAGCGGCACGGGCAGAGCCAAAGCGGCGGGCGGCGAGACGGCAAGGGGCGTGGCACGGCACGGTGATGATGGCGCGCGAGCGACGGGTGGCACTGCAGCGGCACGAGCGACGGAGCAGAGCCGGGCAGGGCAGGGCCACTCGGCAGGGAAGGCGAGAGAGAAGAGAGAGAGAGAGAGAGGGGGGAGGGAGAGGCCCACTTGGCAGTATAAAATTCAAACAAAATTTGAATTTCAACCTAGTTTTGAATTTGACCAAATTTTTTTGATTTGCCTAGAATTGGGGTGTTAAAAGTATTCTGTATAAGCTTTCAGATTCATCTTGATCAGATGTAGCTTGACTGTATAAAATTGTATATATGCAAGGGAATAGATGGTTGATTGTATGAAAATGTATGATAATATGTAAGCTACAAGTGTATGCTTGATTGTATGAAAATGTACGTCATTTCACTACAGGTGTAGGCTTGACTTTTGAGATGCTTACATCTGATATCGATGACAAAATTCCTTTTGAGAAGTGCCACTTTCATTAATTTTTAGTGCCATCTTCCAACTTAAAATTCATGATGGCGGAACGATGCCGTGGGACGCAAGATTCCTAGAGGACGACGAATTTATGATGAATGTGATCACGAAAGGTAGCTTGCCTAGTCACCAGGCAGAGGAGGAACACGTCGACATGGACCAACCCGTGGCCGATGAGGCTAGCGAGGTAATTAGTACGAATGTATATGTTGGTTCCCCTATGATGCTTAGCCTACATTCTGGCCCTTTTCTTCTTTACATATTTTTAGACCCGTCAATCTAGTAGTTAATCACATCATGGAGGTCCTAATGAGAAAACAAAAAAAAAACATGCTACCACTAAAGTTAACCGTAGCGGACAACATGTTGCACCCAAGTCAACTCTTGGGTTGTTCAATATCGCACACGGCTAAATGGGACACGGCCCCTGAAGATACAAAGAACATGCTCTGGACCGATACGAAAGAGGCATTCACTTTCCTCAAAGGGACCAAAGAGTTGGTGAAGAAACACTCACTGAATAATGCCATCACATTCTATACATGGTAGAAGTATTTGAACATATAATATGTGTAGAAGGATTTAACACCCAACTTTAACAAATTCTTAAAGTTGGCGGATCACTGAGATGCATTTGTCGAGTACAAGCAGTCAGAAGAAGGTCAAGTTTTCACTGCAAGGAACAAGTTGAAAGCACATAAGAAGAAATACCACTGCCTCCTTGGCACCGATCTTTACGTGAAGATATCACTATGGCAGAAGAGGGAAGAAGAACTAATGCAAAATGACATTACACCTGCAACACATGAATGGCCCGAAAGATCAAAGCATTGATACTTTGCTCATGGGGGAAACCTTGCTGATGACGACAACTTGTTTTTGTGGGAGATGAAAGAATTGGCCACAAGGCATGTAGAAGCAGTTGGGCAGTCTTCACAAGGCACCTTCATGCCAAACAGAGAATACCGAGCTAACCAAGGCCCTTAGGAAACCTTGAACATCCTGGACGTACACAAGGTGTTGGCGTGTTTCCATGGAAGGTTGGTTTCGCTCAGGACGTCGAGACGTATGGGAGTTGGCAAAGAAACAAAGGACTGACAAGCATGATAATACCATGAGCATGAAGAACGCCTAATTTCAACACGGACGAGCATACAAGAAGAGGTTAGAAAAAAGTGCAATTAGTCTTGAGCTATCATTAGTCTCTCGGAGGAGTGGCAGGAACCTCTTAGTAGTCCTAATGACATCAACAACCAGGGCAGGTTTTCCATTGCAGAGAGAGGCTGCCAGGCTACTCCAAGGTCGCAGTGGAGCATGTATATATGATGACCTTGACATCTAAATTCCTTGAGGTGATAGGGTTACCAAGCTTGGAGTGGCCTTACACAATCATTTTGTGGTGCAAGTTCTACATAAATACATAATATTTCGAGATAACAAGGAGGTGTCCTCTCCACAGAAAGACCTCATGCACTTGGATCCTTGCAGAAGAAGCCTGACTCATCCAACACCTCTCGCACACAGAAGTAGTCCAACTCCTCTACCTTTAACTCCACACAAGAAGTTGTCATCTAGAAGAAGCCCGCCAATCCTTCACCACCTCTTGCACATGAAACTTCAACTCCAGTACATTGGCTCTACTCAAGAAGTTGTTGAGCAAGACAAGGCAACCTACATCAGCACCTCCCAAGAAGTTGAGTCCACCCAATCCAGGAAGTCGGGCTCCAGCTAAGTTGACGTAAAATCTAACAGACGAGGAGACCAAAAGGGTAGCAGATGCCAGTGTAACTACACACTTCATATATATGTGAAGAGCCTAAGAAGAAATTACATTCAACTCTGAAGTACACATAGCATAATACTATCTTTTTAACATTCCATCCATTTCATGATTTTCGCCACATTGTCTTAGACAGGAGCCGAGCAATAATTTATGCGGGTTCTATGCATGTCGTTTATGCACACCTACTCTACAGCCAGTATGTACCTCATTGAAAGGTGACATTAGGGTGAGAAAATATAAATAATACTTAATGATGACTACTCCTCACATCTTATACAAGTTCAAGTATTGATTAATTTACCTAATTAATGATAGCTCTACAACTTAAGAGGAAACTAGTTCCACACTCTCATCACACTAAGTGAAAGCAATCCAAGAACAAACGATAGGCTTCCTTGCCAACAAAGTTATAAATACAAAAGGCGAGTTTCATGAACAAGCATGGAGACAGGGCCTTTCAATAAGGACTAGTGAACTGATGGGTTCATTTAAGTCTATCAAGAGTGATGCACATAAAAGATGAGATGAAAAGATGAAATAATTAATTGTTATTTAAATTGTAGACTTCAAATGCTCTCGATCATATACATTTTGAAATTAATATGTATTAAAGTTGTTGATGAAGTTCTGTGATTTATCATTTAGTTGTGATTGATAAATGTTTTAATAGTGATTGATCTAGCTATCTATGTGCATGTGACAATAGCAATTGTTGTACGGGGAACAAGAGCATCATTATCGATTGGAGCCATGAACCGATAGTGATACGTCCCTCATAATCTAGGACCATGCATAATCACCAACGGGTATTACTACTGGTTGGGTGATACCCAAGGGCATCACTCCCAATCGGCCACTACTAGTTCTAAAACCAGTAGAAAAGGCCATTTGAAACTGATCGTAATGGTATGCATATCTGTACTAGTGTTAGAGGGATGCAAATTTGAGGTAACATGAATAGTATTTTAAAGGAGAGATATACATGAATTGTTGGAGTTGCTCTAAGGCTAGATATGGAGGATCGGCCATGCAGGTTGGGAGTTGGGGAATCTAGAGAGTGTTTATTCAAACAAGGTCAGAGGTATGTGCTATTAATCACTATAGGAATCCAAACAATTAACATAGGATTTACGTTAGCTCGAAGAAAGCCGACGTGTAGCATCTAGGCCCCCCAATTTATATTGAAAAGATTATTATAGGGTTTTGGTGATGATGACATCAAGTAAGCTCAAATGGACTCATTTCAGAGCATGTAGGCTCATATTATAACTTTTCTTTTTGGTTGTGCGGCATCAAGCTCAAAGACAAGATTAAGGACATTTTTGCTACTTGAGGCTTGGCAGTTGTATCAAGCCTGTAGTTATGATTTATTAATTCTTTGTCGTACTATTAAGAGGGGTTTCACATTATTACTCCATTGGATAATAATTCTCTCGATCATATGAAAATAACTTGGAGCAATCAAAATCTAAAACTTAGCATATTCCCTTCCAGCTAGAGAGATTCGCGTTAACCTGGACAAGCTTTTTTTCCTCTCCTTTTAGTCTGGTGTTCCACCAGAGAAATCAAGGTTATTCTAGTTCACACTGGACAGTCTGTTGTGAACTAGTTATCCTTGATTTAGCGCGCAAACAAATCTCAGTTCACGCCGGACAATCTGTCGTGTGAAGATTTATCACTGAAAGTCCGTCCGTCGCAAATGTGTTTTTCTTTGTCTCATTTTTGTGATAATTGAAATCTGTTCGTTGCTAAATCAACTTTGACAGTGCTTTTGCAAAAGTAATTTGATCTCTTATTAGCGGCTAGGATTATACTCAAACGGCTTTTATCTGCTTCTTAGCCTATAAAAGGACGCATAAACTTAATTCCAAGATGAGCTTTGGCCTTAGAATACAATTCTTACACCTATTAGCCAATTCTTAAGCATAGTTCTTTTGCTACACCGTATTTCCACCAAAAGGCTCAAAAATCCTATTGCTTCAAAATTATCCGAATATGATTGAGAGTATGTTATCCACTTGAGTGATGATCTGAAGCTTATTACTCTTGGATTACCAATCCTATACGGATTAGTGGATGTTTCTTGAAGAGCTTGCCATCGTGGTTGTGGGCCTTCAAGATGATTTGTGAAGGCTAGGTTCTTGCCTACCGGAGTGGTGAAAAGTAACCAAGAGTGGAATGAGGTTGTGGGCTCAAGCGGGAGCCGGTACTTGGTGAAAGGATTTCCTCAACGGGGAAGAGGAGGACTCCGAATCTCGGTCAAAAAATCATTGTGTCCCTCTCTTTACTTCCTGTTTCTTTTGTTTTTTAGCTCTTTATTTCCAGCTTTTGTCCTTTACTTAACTCTTCCGCTGTTTTTGCTGCTTATTGCCTAGTATAGGACTTGCTAGCTAGATTGGGTAACTAACTTGCTAAATTGCCTAGTAAGTAAAATTTTAAAAAGTTGCCTATTCATCCCCCTCTAGGTCAACTAGATCCTTTCACGATGTTAATAAAACTGGTTATTTTCATTGGCCTGATGCAACCGACGCAAGACTTCGCACCGGAAGCTGCCATGCTAGCCGTTTTTAGTTAGCCAGGTGTCCTATTTATGTCGGCCTAGCCGACGTAAATAAGCAAACCCATATTTACGTCGGCTAGGACGTAAATAGGACGTGTGGCGTACTTGATCACAACACTAGCTATAGTAGCGCCACATCGATCTTGCCTGCAATCCGAGCCGTACCGCCCTGCCGCTACAGCCACCGCACCTCGTCGCCCCGCCCTGTCGCGCCACCGCCCACGCCGTACCGCACCCCCCTACAGTTGTCCCCGCCGTGTCGCCCCCGCCCCTCATGGAAGCCGGTCAAGTCCGCCGATGGCAAGCAGAAGAAGAAGGTGGTGTACAGGCCTCTTCCCTCTCCTCTCTTTTATTAGATTTTTTCCTATTCAATTTGATTGTTGACAATGGATTTCTCTGGTAGTACCTTCCTAGAAATGCTTTCCACAACTTGATAATCGAGAAATTATGGTCAAAAGATAATAGTACATAGTGTCCCCAAAAGATAATCCGGAGGAATCAATTTTGTAACAATAAGGATTAGTGGATTACAATAAACATTGTGAGGAGGTTAGCATTTCACTGAAATGAAGGTTACACTAAGAACTAACTTTCAAGTGCGTTGATGTAAGATGAAATGAACAAATGTTATTTAAAGCATGCAGGCACATATAATCCATAAAATAGAATAATACTATAACCACTAAACTGAAGAATTCTATCTTCCTGAGAATTTCTGCTTTAGAAAGGGAAATCCATGATGTCATGTAGGAAAGCATATATGTAGTTTCGCAGTGCAGTAGTACCACTATGCCTGTTGATGTCCTATCATATAGACTACAGCTGAAAGTGGACGATGCTAAGAATACTGAATCTAAGAGTGAATAGGTCATCAGTTCCTTTTCCCCTCCCTTTCCTTTTTCACATAGTGTTAGATCTTATATGGTATATATAATAACCGCGAATATACTGGTAGTCAATATCAATGCTAGCCTATAAATAACTACCGCTAATGCAATTTTGACAATTCAGCATAATGTGTACTGTGAATACTATTTAGTCAAGTTCCTATAAAAAAGTTCACATTACAATTGATATGGTTGATAGGACTTAGGAATAGGGTATGGCCCAAGTAGAATTTGAACCAAACCATATGCTGCTATGTCCGACGAAGTTACCATGTTGTCCATGCATTATCTTCCATGTCTTTTTACCGAGCTTATGTTAATATGCTATTCTTGATGTTATTGCCTTAGGTGTATATATATATATTATCATTTTTTTTGTCATGAATTACATATGTTACAATAAACTTCTTTTTCAAAAACAAGTCAACCCAACCTATATGTCACCTGTTTGGGAGCGACACTCATCACATTGAATATTGATAAGTGTCACTCCCAACCTGCCACACTTTTGGACAACCTAGGGATGGAATGGGTTAGCATGGTTTGTCGTAGCATGTGGTATGATTTGAACAAAATTTCGGCTGTGTAACCCATTATTCTCTGATGCACAAGTATCATGCGTGCATTCGGAGAACAGCGGGTTGCGCTGTCGAAATTTCGTTTGGATTGTACCACATGGAACGACAAACTGTGCTAATCTGTTCATCCCTAGGTGGGTTTAGGACCTATCTTTGACTAGAACTCCTATTAGGATCATTAACCGCCTTCATGTATTGTTGCATTTAGTATTAACAAAGATGGCTGAAAACCGTAGATGGATGTACGATGGTTGGATAATGGTATGAAGCATACTTAAGAATAGAAAGTTAACCCATAGGGTTTTCTGGATAAGGTTTTCTCCCCAGATCCTCCTAACGGGGTAGCAAAGTGTCCATGTGTTAAGTGCCGTCTTTTTTGCCTAAGTGACAAAGTTCGTTATGACCGACCACCTATGCAAATTTGGTTTCATGCCGAATTACCTCACATGGTATGAACATGGTGAGTTACAGGGTGTAGATGTCTCTGATGAAGATGATACTACTGATGGAGTGGACGACAAGATAGATGAGATGGTTCAGGACTTGGGTCAGCAATTTCAAATTGCTCCGGAGGATAAATCTATGCGCAATGAGGATGTATCGACCATATCAGTCGAGAAATTCTTTAGGCTTTTAAATGCTTCAGATAAGCCTTTTCATGAGGGCAACAAGGTGTTAGTCCTTTCATGTGTGACACAGCTTGTGAATATAAAATCAAAGTATGGCATCTCTCAAGGGTGATACAATGTGTTGATCAAATTTATTTGTGATGTCCTCCTAGAAAATCACAAGTTGCCAAAAGATATGTACTACTTGAATAAGATTTTGGCTGGTTTAGGGATGTCTTATAAGAAGATAGATTTGCAGGTTAACAATTGTATGTTATTCTGAAAGAGTAATGCTGAGAAAAAACTGTTTATTTTGTGAAAAGTCTAGATTTGTAGAAACAATTGATGTAGAGGGGGAATGTTGTGACAAGTGATACACGAATGAAGGTTCTACATTTCTTTCCTCTAACACCAAGGCTACAACGATTGTACCTGTGTGAGGAGACTACTCAACACATGAGGCGGCATAAGGAAGGCGTGCGATTCAGCGAATGTTTCACGTGTCATCCATCCGATGGCGAGGCTTGGAAGACATTGGACCGACATAATGAATGTTGTATCATACTCATGTTGGTCTTTGTCCTCAATTTCGTACAGTCTTTCATCTTCGATGTGCATAAAGGACGAGTATGTATTCTTATCCATTGTCATACCAGGATTAGAGCATCCTAGGAAGTAATTAAATATCTTTGTGCAGCGTTTGGTCGAGGAGCTTATGTAGTTGTGGACAGGGGTCCCACCTTATGATAAGAGTAGAAAACAAAATTTCAACTTGTGTGTCGATTATCTCTAGTTCATTCATGATTTTCCTGTATATGTTATGTTTTTGGGATGGACGCATGGCTGAATGTCTTATCAATTATGCATGAATGACACTGATGTGTTCCGTTTGAAACATGGCCGCAAGTTTTGTTTCTTCGATTGCCATTGTCGCTTATTGCCTCCTCATGAATTTAAAAGACAGAGAAATGCTTTTCATAAAGACACAATAGTCATAAAACACCTGCCCAAACGTTTGATTGGATCTGAGATTGTAAACTGGCATCATCACTAATTCCCACGGAAGATGTTTTTGAAGGGTTTAAAGAGTCACACAACTGGACTCACATATCTGGTATCTGGTCTTTTCCCTATGCAACATCCCTGGTTCTATCACACAATGTTGATGTTATGCATCAAGAATGTAATGTTGGAGAAAGCATTATTATAATGTGTTTTGCTTTCAAATACAAGGCCAAAGATAATGTGGCGGCTTAAGGAGACATGGCTGATATTTGCAATCGACCCTCCCTTTAGGTGAGAGAGGACCTAACAGGGAAACAAGGCAAGCCACGTGCCCCCTACTGTCCTATGAACTTTGAAAAAAAGGAGATCCTAACGTGGACGAAAAATATCAAGTTTCCTGATGGTTACGCGGCGAACCTAAAATGTGAGGTCAGCATCGAGGCATGTAAATTGAATGGTTTGAAAAGTCATGATTATCATGTAACAATGAAAAGACTAGTTCATGTAATGTTCCGCGGGTACTTTCCTTATGATGTGTGGACAATTTTGATTAAGCTTAGATACTTGTATCGGCAGCTTTCTTCAAAGGAAATTAAGAAAGCAATGATGCAAAAGTTGAAGAAATCCATACCTGTGCTAATATAGAAGATGGAGAAAATATTTCCACCGGGGTTTATAAATGCAATGCAACATTTGTTGGTGCATATAGCATATGAAGCAGAGGATGGTGGTCTACAATACCAATGGATGTACCCAATAGAATGAAACTTGAAAAAAAATTAGATAAACTGTGGGTAACAAAACTCGAGTTGAAAGGTTGCATTGCAGAGGTGTTTTTTGCCAAGGAGATTTCGTACTTTTCTAGTACATATTTGTCAGATGAGTACAATGTTTATACCCATGTACCGAGATACCAACCGTTAGATTTTGTTGAGACCCATGTGGAGGGTGCCCTTGTGTGATGATTAACATATGTGACAAGGAAGAATTTGAAGCGGTTTTGAAGTTGTCTTGTTGAGCCATTGTTGGATTTTGCTGAGATTTTGGATTTGTCCCGTACTGTCCGATCGTGCTAAGTCCGTTGTGGCACAGTGTTTTTGGTTTTGTGCACGGTATTCAATGTTGATGATCGTATGATGGACTAACCATGCGGGAGAGGTAAGGTGGAGGCTTGGCGGTGGAGTTGGTCAAGGCGAGCATATAAAGCTATGAGGAGTAAGTTGGTGATGTTAACTTGGGGCCTATCTATGGGGAGGAAGGATGGCGGAAGGAGGAGGAAGAAGAAGTGTCAATTGAATTGAAATATAAGGCCCAGTTCTTTTCAGCATAACGGCTTAATAGCTTAACGACTTATCTGCATTTTGAAAACACATATGTTTTGAGTTTTTTGAGTCCATTTTTTCGTTGTTTTTCTAACGCTTTAAAAAACAAGTCAAACGAAATTTATCCGAATCTCGAGACTACCTCGAGAAGCTCTCGAAGTTCAGCCGTTCAGATCAGCTCAAAAGAACGGGGTCTAAAAAAGAAGCAGGGGTGGACAAGTGCTTCATGATAGATTTTGAAGGAACGCAGCACGGACACATGTTTTCACTTTTTAATAGCACGATTTAAACTTGGCATATTTGTAGCCGCGTATATATATATCTAAAACTTACGAAAAAGGGTAAGTACTTCTGCTCGAGCTATTTTGGATTCTGGACATATTTAGGCAACCGATGCATGGCCCACCGCCGTGTCCTATTTGTGGGCATGCAGCGCCCACACCGTATTGACAGTATTGTCCCTCCTCCGGCTTTCTCTCGGAGCCTCTCCCAGCGATCAGGCCAGGCAACGCCCATATAACCAGGGTCTCCTCCCTTCCATGCACGTCCTACCCAACCCAACCCGCCACCCCGTACGCCGACGGACGCGGGCCTGCAGCGGCCACTCGGTCGGAGGCGGCGGAGCACGTACGTACGCGCGCGGCGGCGGCCGGCCGGAGCCCGGAGGGACGGACCTACGTCGATCGATCCTTAACATAAGCTAGCTAGCTCGTAGTACATAATAATCATATATATAAAGAATGGGCAAGCGCAATGTGCCCCGGTACCCGGAGGACGAGGACGAGAGCGGGTGGTGCGGGTGCCTGTGCTGGTGCTGCTGCTTCTTGGTGCTGGTGGTGGCGGCGCTGGGCGGCACGGCGGCGTACGTGTTCCTGGTGTACAAGCCCCAGGCGCCGTCCTACTCGGTGAACAACATGTCCATCTCCCAGTTCGACTTCAGCTCCTCGGACCTGACGCTGTACGTGAAGCTGGTGGCGGCGGTGCGCGCCGAGAACCCCAACGAGATGATCGGCATCAAGTACGGCGAGGCGTCCCGCACCGTGGTGTCCTACCGTGGCACGCCGCTGTGCTCCGGCAAGCTCCCGGCCTTCTTCCAGGGCCACCGGAACGTCACCGTCATGGAGGTCGCCATGGAGGGCCGCCACGGCTTCGGCTCCGGCCTGCAGAGCGCGCTGGAGGAGAGCCAGAAGGAGGGCAACGTCCCGCTCGACGTCTACGTCACCGTCCCCGTCACGCTGCGCCTCGGCACCCTCGACCTCCGCGAGGTGAAGGTCAACGTCCACTGCGCCCTCGTCGTCGACAGCCTCTCCCCCAAGAAGAAGCCCACCATCAAGTCCGCCACCTACAAGGGCAACATAGAGTTTTGACCACCCCATGCATCCACCTCTCTCTCTCTCTATTTTTATTATATACATACATGCACTATCAGTACGTACACTCGATATATGTATATGGTCGATGCAGGGGTTGATTAACTAAGTGTTAATCTTTTTGCACGTCACCATATATTAATGGCTCGATCGTTCGGTGGTGTTGGGGACGAATTGTAAACCGTACACACATACGTGTACGCTATATAGTATGTTGTGTTTGTAACATTCTAGTCGAAAGGATTCATTTGCTTGGTTTTCACATATACAATACTGCCTCCTGCCATAAAAACAAGTCGCCGTTGATTTTTGATCACGACTTTTACCATTTGTGTTATTTAAAACTTTTAGTACAAACGTGGGTAAATATAAATCGTGCTTAAAGTAACTTTAATGATAAAACAAATCAAAACAAAATGAATAATAGCTTACATAGTTTTTTTAATAAGACGAATGGTAAAAGGCGTATTAAAAAGTCAACAGCGACTTGTTTAATTTTATGACTGGAGGGAGTCCTATTTAGTTCAAACTTAATTTCCTATTCCTTCGATAAACGAAAAGTCTTTGTGCAAATATAATCGATAACGAAGGGACGAATCAAGAAAAATTATCTTCAATGTTAGTTTTAGAGACGGTTCTAGGAGAGAATCATCTTTAATAATAGCACTACAAGGAACCGCCACACACGAGAGGATGTTTAAAACACGGTTTTAATTATAAGGTAAAAGTTGATTGAAAAAATTGTTTTCACCCAGCAATTGCACCCTTATGCCCTCTACCACCGACCTACATCATCTACTACTACATATACGCGAATGTAAATATGCATATCCTGGTTTAAACTCAAGTCCTTGACTCTAACCCGACCCTCCGAGCCACCTCACCTGTTAGGGGCAGCCTTGTACTACCTCAACATCGATCCCATACCCGGAGAGTAGCACAATGCACTAGGCCCTGGCTAGATTAGTAGCCTAGTACAAAACGTTACATAGCTAGATCATTTATACATTGAAACATACCGTTATTAAGTACGTAGCAGCGGGCTCAGCAGACTACAATAGTGGCAAAAGTCATTAATCCATAGTTACAAGCCAAGATTCAACCTTAAATGGGACATCAGAGTTCAAAGTACATTAGAGTTTTAGCGGAATATATAAATTCACCAAAATCACACCGGTAATTATGCAACCCAAAACAACCAGTGGAACACCTATCCCTTCCGGGCTTCTACTCTAGATCATGTTGCTGTGGATCCCATGTCTAAAAGAGTGCATGCAGGCGAGGTAAGTGTTATCCAAACACCTAAGAGTTAACACACAGTCTAATGTATTAGATGATAGATAGCTTCCAAGGAAAGGTTGGGTTTGTTTATTCGCAGAAAGCTAGCTTTACAACCAAAGCCTATGACTTATCAATTTTACCAAATTTCCTATCAATAAAGTATGATGTCATAATGGCTCCATCATAGTTCACAATTTCTGTGGCCAGTTACACGCACTCTACCAAATATTGCCCTCCACTCTTGCCATCATCTTCCAGGTGGGGCACACCTGTTGCGGACTCCATCTCCAATGAAGTGGCTGGCTTGTCTTAACTTGGTTGCCAGCCCACACTACACTCATGGCTCCCTGTGAGCATGGACCTAGATCATCTCTAGGGTGACAACATGATCCCGTCATGGCAGCATTCAGGGTACACCCTCGGGTCGTACTACCCCGAATCCCCAATACTCGTACTACCTCGATATGGCTAGCGTGTTGTGGAGCTAGAAACCATCCTCGATGGTTAGTGACTTCCCATTGTAAATCCCTGATGCACCCATTTGAAGGGAACATTCTTCTAACATAGGCAATCCCACCATAAGGCCTTGCGCTTTCGAAATCTACCTTCCTCGGCCATCATACGCTCTGTGTGATCACACACGATGTGAAAAAATCATGGGGACAATGATTGGCAGCTATGTGGATCTTGCCATGTGGGTGATAGCTCCTTTTTCCACTTAGCCTGGCTACTCCATCTCTTAACAAATGCCAGACCCAATCCACATTATACCATAACAACAACGACACACACACTACAGGAAACACATTTTGTGTCCTCGGCCAAATCTATTTTTGTCGTTGGCCCAAGAACCGAGGACAGAAAACACATCTTTGTCGTCGGCTGTAATAAAGCCGAGGACAAAAGTGCATGGATGCTGCGCGGAGGGTGGCCAGGAGCACTTGTGTCGTCGGCTTCCTCAGGCCGAGGATACAAATGAAACTTGTGTAGTCGGCCTGGAAAATACCGAGGACACAAATATAACTTGTGTAGTTGGCTAAAATAAGCCGAGGACACAAATTAGCCTAGCAAACGGCATAATAATGGCCCAAATACGACGGCCCTACATGTCAGTAGATTGTATCGTCGGCCTGAGGTATGCTGACGACAGATGGCTCATCTGATCCCAGCCATCAGGCCTGTCGCCCATGATAGGCAGGTGGGTCCAGTGCTATTTGTGTCCTCGGTTTTATCCTGGCCGAGGACATTATACTTTTAAGATTTGGGATTTTTAATGCCATTGAAAATAGAAAGAATGAGAAAGTATTATTATTCTTGTTTTACTTACATTGTAGTAATTACATTACTATCAAAAGATGAACGTGACGAATATAGTTTATTATGATTCTGATCATCATATGCAACTTAGCTTGCGAGTACAACATGTGATAAAGAGTTTGGTTTATGCAGAAATATCGCACATATTAATATGGTACACATAATTTGTCGTAGTAAATGTTGTAAAAAGTGCTATAGATCGATATGATAGGGCGTAATAACTTCGTATAGCATACATTATACGAAGTTATACGAAATCCGACGACACAAATGTGTACTTTTTGTAGTCGGTTCCAACTAAGACCGACGACAAAAGTACTTTATGTCCTGGGCTGTTCGGCATCCTACTACACTGTTATTTGTGTAGTCGGTTTTCCAGGGCCGACGACACAAGTCCTCTGGACTTAGTTTGTAGGGCACGGCGCGTGAGTTCAATCGCGCCCAAAAATTCCCCACCCCGCCGCCGCCCACCTCCCGTCCCTGCACCCCGCCGCCGCCCACCTCCCGTCCCTGCACCCTGCTGCCGCCCACCTCCTGTCCCTGCACCCCGCCGCCGCCGTCCACGGCCTCGTGCACCCCGCCGCCGCCGGCCTCGGCCTCGTGCACGCCGCCGCCGCCATCCCCGGCCTTGCGCACGCCGCCGACGCTACCGCCTCCTTTCCTGGCCTTGAGCACGCCGCCGCCGTTGCCGGCCCCGGCCTCGTGCACCCCGCCGCCTCCATCCTCGGCCTCGGTGTCGTGCAC
>SPJY01016799.1:576207-597186 GCA_005191435.1 Raddia distichophylla
TTATGTCGTTTTTACTCTTGAATCATGTATTCGAGTTTTCTGTAAAATAAAGGCTTGTATGACTTGGTACTTAGCCGTATACGACTAAGCAGCATGCTGCTCCGCCACACCCTATCTTTTTAATAAAGTTGCTTTTTCTTTATACACGATTGCTGAATTTGAGTATATGAAATTCTGAGTAGTGGCAACTTAATTCGTAAATGACAATGTTTAGTCACTCGGTATGTGTCTATGGAGAGAGCCAAGCGTCGATTCCTAGCACTAGGGGGCTAGACCAGTTGGGAAAAGGCGTTACACGAAAGGTGTGATAAAACAAATACTCGGATAAATGGCATTAGTGGTATAGAGGATCAACAATTGCATCCATCATAGAACTGTTTTGACGAAGAAGTGATATTTATAAATCTAAGTTCTCCACTAAAGCAGCAGAAGTCTCCTTGGCTTCTTCCATGCGAGCGGAGGCTTCTTCTTCAAAGCAGCCGAAGCCCTCCCTTACGGCATCAAGGTCAATATCAGGATAGTACGGCTTCACGATAGCCAATGCTTGACTCGTGCAAGTTGTCGTGGCTTTCTTTGCAAAGGTCTTCAGCTTTGTGGGAGCATTTTGTAGTTGAGTCATCACAACATCTATGTCGACAGGCAACTCTTCTTCAGGGTGAAGGAATTGGAGTACCGGAGCGGCCGCCTTCGGAGTTCTGTTGCGCAGTTCGATGGAGGACTTCACCTTCTCATCGAAGACCTCGTATTGCAACTTAGTTTTATTTGATAAACTACAAGCTATTCGGCCAAGATGACGCGATAAGGATATAAGCAAACCCGAGCAAAGGAGGGCTTGGATCAAAGGATCTACCTTTCAGTTCTTGAGTCACCTTCTCGGCTTGAGTGTTCGCCAGGAAAGCTTCTCCCTCCAGAGCCTTTTGCTTCGCTTCTAATACCTTTTGATTTTCTTCTAAAGCTTTGAGCTTTTCACAAAGAGAAGCCAGGGCTTCGTCGCGGCCTGGAAAGAAATTGATTATGAGAATTCTCAAGATTAATAATGAAATTGGCACCAGTCAAATGGGCTCTTACTCCTGGTGGTGTTGGCTTCTTCCATGAGGCGATAACGTAGTTCGGTGACCTCCTTACGGAGCTCCTCGATTTCTCCACGATATTTTGACTTTTGCGCGTAAAGCGCATTGTCAAATTCGTCGCGTGATTTCAGTTGCCCGATGGCTTTCTGAAGACATTTGGCCGACCGATTGCTCATATGCTAGGCAGAGACAGAGAAAATGATCAGATGCATTTCATCATGATAAAATTAAAGATGTGAAGATGGTTCACCTCAAATACTTCGGAGCTGAACTTTGCCATGTTCAGCAGCATTTCCCACTCTTCTGCCTCCTAGGCATCAACTACCTCATAGCCTTCCATCTCCTTCCTCCATTTTACATGGAGGGGAGGAGTGTAGGCAGCGGCAGTAGGGCGAGGAACCTCCTCAATTTCCGGCTTCGAGCTTCTTGGAGCTAGGGCTGGGATAGGACCCTTGGCCTTGGAGTATTGATGAATGCCCTGGGACGGCGGAGCGGTCGGTGGGGGAGCCCTGGGACAACGGAGCAGTCGGTGGGGGAGCTTGTCTTTGTGAAGAATCAGGATGTCGCCTAGAGGGGGGTGAATAGGCGTTACAAATTTTTCAACCTTATAAAGCACAGCGGAAAAGGATATCGGATGTTCCGATGTTAATAATGGATAGTCCGAAATGGATCAGACTATATAATATTATATCAGACTATTTGATATCTACAGATTTAGGGTTTTTGAGAATCTCCCCCAAATCGAGGATACCACCTGCACCAAAATCAAATCCAAAGCACAAGATGGAGTAATAGCACACAAGGGTTTTGGCCAACAAGTATAAGCACAAATCAAAGTAAATCAAGCTAGAGGGCAAGGGGAAAACCAAGAGTGAAGTGGAGACTCGAAGATTTGTTTTCGAAGTTTGGATCCTTGAGGGGATCCTACGTCTCCGTTGAGGTAGGCTCGGTCACACTGGAGCCTGGGTCTCTTTCAACCCTTTCCCTCACCGAGGTCGCACCAAGACTCTCCGGTTTTACTCCTTGATTCCTTCCCTTTTGAAGACGGAATCGGCCTTCACAAACTCGCACGGCTCACCACACAAAGCACTGGTGGCTCGTGGTTGACTCCTAGCCGTCTAAGAGTCCTCAACTTTCAAGAGTAACAAATGCTCACAAAGAAC
The DNA here is from genome assembly GCA_005191435.1 of Raddia distichophylla. Classification (NCBI taxonomy): domain Eukaryota; kingdom Viridiplantae; phylum Streptophyta; class Magnoliopsida; order Poales; family Poaceae; genus Raddia; species Raddia distichophylla. The sequence continues at coordinate 578,441 of SPJY01016799.1, forward strand.
AAACTCGGAGATGAACTCAAGTGCTCAAAGATCGACTTCTTCTCACTTAGCACTCACACCCACTCCCAACTCTTCTCATAAAGAGGATCACTTAGATCTAGAGTGGAGAGGACAAGAAGCCCTAGATTGCATGGAAGTTCTGCTCAAAATGGTGTGGAAGGCAACCACTTACCCGTGGGGAAGAGGGAGGCAATAAGTAGCCTCACACAGCAACTAGCCGTTAGACTCAGGCAGATATCGGATAGTCCGATATGACATTGGATAGTCCGATATGAATGTGAGAGAAACTTGGAGTAACGACTATTTTTGAGGTCTTGAAATGATTCTAGGGAGGTTCAAAGCAGATACAACACCAAAAAGATCAAATTCACATCTAATAGTCCGATATAAATATCAGATAGTCCAACATTTTTAAGTTCTGCGAGACAGAGGGGTGGATCGGACCAAGCATCGGATAGTCTGATATATCGGATAGTCTGATAGACAACACACAGCTCCTTACGGAAACAGACGTAACTTTTGACTCCGAACTCCGATTTCGGTGATCTTGGGCTCTACGGAAAGTTAAGAACAAAGGCTACCCAACCCACAAGGTCTCACTGCCTAAATCCCAAAGGATAGGAGCAGAAATCACAAAGGAAGCTACAAAAGACCTAATACTCTCACTTTCCGACACCACCAACACTCCTCTCTCTCAATCTCTCTCAAAGATTGATCACTTGAGCACCTGAGACATATCTAAGACATTCAACGTTGCATCCCTATTAATAGTATGGCAATCCTTAGACTCAACTTTAAAATAAAGTCATACAAGTTTTAGGAGAAACCACTTGTCGTCTTCTTTCTTCATTTTAAGGTTCAACGATGTTGTTAGTCTTGAGAACCCTTTGATGTATTGTTCATGATGACATTTACTAAATATTGATAACGTATTCGTCTTGTCAACCTTGACTTGATTCACCTCATGAGACTCTCGTCCCATTAGACATTGACTCGATCACCCCTTGCCGATCATCCCGTCAATTCGACCTTGACTTAGTACTCAACTATTGGTGACATCATCATCTTGTTGACCTCAACTTACCGTCATCCTTCAATGTACCTTGGTCATCACTCAAACTCATAGGACCTAATTCTTTCCAAACACTCATAAAATACATTAGCCCAAAATCTCAATAAATAAGAATAAGTTTGATATTCGTGAGCGATTAAGTGTCCAAGTGTTTCATGTAAAGAAGAACAACACAAGTGGAAACACTTAGCACAAGAAAGGTCTCTAATAAGTGCATCATGATAAATATGTGTTTCATCTATATGCACTAGATAGATGATTTACACAACTTCACTTAACGATGCACATGAGAATATATTCATGACTTACACAAGTGCAAATTCATATTTGAAGTAAGAGAACTAGTGAACTAATCTAGATTAAACTTCACTAAATTAAGTGCATATGAGAATATTCATAGAAAGCTTACATGCACAAATCCATTTAAACATGGTAAAGTTTATCTAGTGCACCGATTAAGATGATCACTACTACATGGCAATATAAAAGATCTTATAGAGCAAGCAACATGTTCGTAATATATTTATGCTCAAATAAATACGATAAAATATGACGAGCATAAATCTAATCAACCAATAACATGTATTTACACAAAAGAGTTGCATACCTTAATTAACAATATATTTTATTTGCATAAATGAGATTACAGAAGATAAACAATCAAGTGTGTTAGTCTCATTGAAATGATTAGCATAAGACGTACCTCTTATAACGAATTGTTTGTCCACTTGACATATATGATTTTCCTCTAAATATGATGAGACTAAAGCAATCTTGACAATAATCATATTAGCCTCATAGCAATAAACATATTTGAGTATGTCATTAAATAAGCATTAAACCAAGCATTGTCATTAAATGTGTTTGTCATTAATCACGAAAATCACACAAGGTCACTTGTACTTATACTTTGGCTGGCTCCTTAATTAGAGTCGGATCGGCTTGTGAATTCGGAGGTGGGAGAGTAGTGGTGACGGCGTGTTCTCCGCTCAACCACTGCGGATCACACCCCTATCAGATTTCTATCTTGCTAGCCGATCAGCTCAAGTTCGATTCGATTCGAGCGTCGAGCATGACGAGGAGCGACACGCAACGATTACCCAGGTTCGGACCCCCGAAGCGGGTAATAGTCCTACTCCTGCCGAGCCTTAGCTCTTTTGGTGTTGTGGTTATGTGGGAATGGTTACAGAATGCCCTTTTTTTTCTCCCCTCCTCTCTCTCTCCTCCCCTTTTATACAAGCCGCGGGCTGGAGGAGAGAGCCAAGGGGGTAGGTTACACAGTACACAGAGCACACTGATAAGATTTGAGAGATAAGACAGGAGAGACGAAAACGTGCTGTCGGTGCCCAGCGGCACCGCCCACGCGCGCTTCGCAAGTGGCCTCTGACTCGTGTGAACACGCCGATAAAGAACAGGCGGGGCCCACCTTGCACCGCCTGACGCGGGCGGCCAGTCTGACGCCAGCCAAACTCTCTCTCTCTGCCGGTCAATTCCGCAGAGCCACAGTGACAGTTGAGCAGACCCGCATAGGTCACTATGGCGGTAATCATCTCCTCCTCGGTCCATCCGCGCGTGATGTCGCATTTAATGCGCCTGTCCTTCGCAGCAGGGGAGAGCCTTCGCCTAGAAGACTCCCCTCGGAACGCTTCCTGCTGTGCGGGCCCCACCTGCCAGTGAGGGGGCCTCCCGCGTTCGCCCCGCGCGCTGGGGCCTGGTCGCCCGCCTGACGCGTGGGGCCTCGCTTGGTGCGCTGAGGAGCTCGCCCACACGCTAGGGCCTAATCGCCCGCCGGACGTGTGGGGCCCTCGCCTGACGCGCTGAGGAGCTCGCCCACGCGCTGGGGCCTGGTCGCCCGCCTGATGCGCGGGGCCTCGCCTGATCTTCTCTTGGACTCTTCTTCATACCTCGGTATTTACTGTACCGATAGTTGCCCCCGGGTCCACCATGATACGTGAACCGTCGCGCCGATATTTCGCCTTTTCTCACGCGATGGGAGACGAATCGTGGGGGGCCCACCCCCGCGGCGGCCGTACGTCTGATTCTCCACCTGCGCCCGATCTTCCCTGGGTAACCGCGCCGCTTTTCACGGGAAGCCGAGGCACGCGGGGCAAAATGGCGCCGCATGAGCGAGTGGGGACGGAATCCAAACCGTCACACTCGCTCTTTCCATATATAAATACTACGCTTTTTCGCGCCGCGATGAGTTCTTTCGCACGCCAAGTCCTCAAACTGCCATCCACCCTCTTCGCCACCGTCGTAGAGCTTTTTCGCTAGCGCCACCGCCGTCTTCCCATGGCTCCGAAGCGCAGCAAGGGCCGCCGTGGGGACGCCGCTCCAGCCACGCCGCCACCTGATTCAGCTTTGCCCACCTCCGTCGCCGATGAGGAGATGGTGGCGCGGCTCCAGTGGCACGTGCCGCCGTCCGCCGCCCGGTTCCGCGCCGGCACCATGGCGTCAAGCCCCCACAACGGGGGGATCATCACCTTCACCTGGACGGTACTGACGGGGCTTGTCCTGCCATACTCTGAGTTCTTCCTGGGGGTGCTTGCCTTCTACAAGATCCAGGCGGCGCACCTTCCCCCCAATTCCATCGTGATGCTGGCCATCTTCGCCCACCTCTGTGAAATGTTCGTGGGGGCGATGCCAAGCCTCCCGCTCTGGCGCCGGCTCTTCACGCTGCACGTAAGCTCGCGCTCGAGCGGGGCCATGGGGAGCTGCTACTTCTCGGTTCGCGACGCCGCCGCGTTCATCCCGGTCGCGCTCAAGTCCAACTGGAAGGACTGGCAGCGACAGTGGTTGTACGTGGAGGATTCCAGCGGTTGCGACGATCTTGTCTTCCCCGAAGGCTTCGCGGAATCCCTCGCCTGCTGGGGGTCTCTGCCTGAGGACTCGGCGGAGGCGGAGGTGATGCTGGCGCGCATTGCCGAGCTTCGCCACTACGGGCTCACCGGAACCCATGTGGCAGCGGACTTCCTGCGGCGCCGCCTCTGCCCGCTTCGCATGAGGGCGCGCCCCGCCCGGCAGTACTACGGCGACGATGATGGGACCCGCATTGCCCTTGGAGGTGAGTACTCTTGCGCCCTTTTGGGTCTTCTGATTTCGCCGGACATTTTCTTCTTTTTGCTTTTTGATTCCTTGCTGACTCGCAGCTCTTTCCCCTCTTTTTTTTTGCCCAGCCGGGGGAATGTGTCGGAGGAGGTAGTCCACCAATGGCTGGCGGGACTCTTGCGCGCGCCAACTGGCGACGTCTTTCTGCCCGCTAGCGTCCGCCCCCACTGCGACTGGGACCCACGGGAGCGCAACCCGTACTTGCGTGTGCTTCCTCCCATGGAAGTCTCTGGTCCCGCGGTCCAGGTGGTCCAGCGACCCCTGCAAATCCGCGACCAACCCTCGACAATCGCAGAAGCTCTTGCAGCCGCCGATCTTCTTGTGGCCGTCGCGTTTCCCGCGCCGACCGACACTGATCGCGCGCTTGGGAAGCGCCGCCTCATCCTCCCCGAAGACGACAACGAGGAGGAGGGAACAAGCCCGAAGAGGTTTCGCCCCGCGAGCCCAGGGCTGCCTCCGCCTTCTTCGTCCCCCTGCAGCGGGGACCCTGCTACTGCCGCCGCTCTGCCACCTGGCGAGAGCGCGGCGACTCTTCCAGAGCCGGCGCCGCCTGCGTCGGTTTCTTCCGCGCCGGCACCTCCCGTGCCGACACCCGCCGCCACGCAAGCTTCTTCTGCGTCGGCACCTCCTGCGCCGACGCCCGCCGTCGCGCTGGCTCCTCTTGCGACGGCACCTCCTGTGCCGGCGCCTGCCTCGACAGCGTTGGCCGCGGTGATTCCGCCGCCACCTCCGCCTCCTTCATCAGGAGGAGGAGCAGCCGCGCCGGCTCCGCGGCCGAGCGGCCTGACGCTGCCGCCTTCGACCTTCGCCTTTGGAGGGCGCCGCTTCAGGTAACTTTCTGTACATATGTACTTTCGCATTAGGGTTTTTCTTCGTGGAGCAGGTCGGATGCTGGGGCTTCGATCTCCGGCCCGCGCGATCCGCCTGCCCCCGTCTTGCTCTCGATCCCCTCGACGGAGACGACGCCTCCTGCTGCGGAGAACGTCGCGGCGCCGACGTCGAGGGTGGAGCACCTTTCGGCCGCTGCCGCAGCCGACACTGATGCCGTTTCTGCCATCTCCGCCGACGTCGGGCGCTCCTTTGAAGCGCTCCGCGCCCTCGCCCACACTTGGGTAGTGCGGGAAGGCGCTCTTGCTTCGGCGACGCGAGCTATCAGCGAGCTGCGGCAAGTCCTCGACCGGGAGATTGCCGCAAAGGAGGCGGCGACCCGCGAGGCTGCGGCGGCGCAAACCGCCGCCGCCTCTGCCAGCAAGGAAACCACGAACCTCCGGGTGGCGCACTCTGAGCACCTCCGGGTTCTCACCGCCATGCTGCGGACCGCTTACCACGGATTCTCGGATGTCCTGTACCCGCTGGAGGTCACTCTCTACGCCCCGCTGGAGGAGACGGTTGCGCAGTACGCCGGCGCAGTGGGACGCGCCGCTGAGGCTCTTAGCGACCTGCCGATGGTGGTGCGGACGTGGGCGATTGTAGATGGTTGCCACGGCGCCTTCGAAGCAGCGCGGTTTGTCTTGGGCAACCGCCTTGCCCAAAACGCCGCGTTCGACCTCGACGCCGCCACCAGGGACCCTCCGTGCCAGCTGGATCGGGACGAGCAGTCTAGCGTCGATGTCGCCGCCAACCGAGTGTCCATGATGGGCGGCGCTGCACCGGCAAAAGACGACGATGATGAGGAGTAGCTGATCTCCTCTGCCCGTCTTATCTTGTATATAGAACCTGTCAATGCAAACTTTTGCTTTTCCTGCCGCAAGACTCGTTAATCCCTTACGCAACCTTTTAATCGCGAAAAGAAAAACTTAGGCAAGCGACCGCCAAAAGCTTTAGACAGAACGTTCTGCTGAAAATGAGCGCTTTTTTCCTTAGGCATCTGGTTACTTCAACCCTTATGGCCTCTCCGCAAACCGACTTAAACGTTGTGTGGCGAGAACTTAGCTTCCGGAAGCGGTCTAGACACTGGTGCCGTTATTGGCGCAGAGCCCAGACCGAGCAGACATACTAGGCTTAGAGCACGCCTTCCGTCCGCCTCGCCTCGCCCAGCGCAAGTTTAAGCGTTCGCCTTTGCAACTAAGGGGCCATCAGCCTTAAGTACTTTCTCGCTACAAGTTTTCAACAGAATGTTTTTTAACAGACTTTTTAAGGTGAAAAACAGATGCTCACAGAGAGGCAGAACTTATCTTTGTATTGCAGATGGCTTTGTACATCGTAGCCCCTGAGGCGAGCGGGGAAGGAGAGAAACCTCGCCGTTCAGCTCCAAGGGAAGGCCCAAAACGCTCTTGAAACAACTACCTACGGGTAGAACTTCCTCAGCTGCTCGACGTTCCAGGTGTTCACCAGCTCGCGACCATCCTCGAAGGCGAGCCTGACTGAGCCTGGGAGGGACACTGAGACCACCTTAAAGGGGCCCTCGCACCGGGGAGACAGCTTATTGCGACCTGCCTGCACCTGAACTTTGCGCAGGACGAGGTCACCCACTGCCAGTGTTCTCTCGCGCACCCTTCTTGCCTGATAACGGCGCAGAGATTGCTGATATCTGGCAGCCCAAATCGCCGCTCTATCTCTGATCTCCTCCAGGAGATTTACTTAATCCTGACGCCGGTCAGGGTCACCATCTTCGCTGTACGCCGCCACCCTTGGAGATCCGAAGGCGAGCTCCGACGGGAGCACCACCTCAGAACCATACACCAGGAAGAAGGGGGTCTCGTCGGTAGCTCTGTTGGGGGTCATCCGCAGCGCCCAAAGCACGGTTGGGACTTCCTCCGCCCAGCGCTTGCCACGCTTCTCTAGGCGATCAAACGCCCTTGTCTTGAGTCCTTTGAGCACCTCTGCGTTCGTCCGCTCCACCTGCCCATTGCTCTTCGGGTGTGCGACGGAGGCGAAGCACAGCTTAGTGCCCAGCTCTTCACACCAATCTTGAAAGTCAGCACTCTTGAATTGAGCGCCATTGTTGGTGATGATCCTGCTGGCGACGCCAAACCAGACGAAGATGCTTCTCTTAAACTTTATGGCTGCAGCGGAGGTGATCGCCGGGACTGGCGAGGCTTCAACCCACTTGGTGAACTTGTCGACGGCGACGAACAGATGCGTGTAGCCCCCGGTCGCCCGCGGGAACGGGCCCAGGATGTCCAGCCCCCAGACCGCGAACGGCCAGGAGAGCGGAATGGTTTGCAGCGCCTGGGCCGGTCGGTGGATCTGCTTAGCATGAAATTGACACGCTTCGCATCTCCTCACCAGCTCGAAGGCATCCTGGAGGGCAGTAGGCCAATAGAAACCGTGGCGGAAGACCTTTCTGACCAGTTTATCACTGTCTCAAAGATGGGTTCTAACGATTTAAAAAACAAGTTAAACGAAATAAATATGAAATTGAGATCCTGTTCTTTTGAGCTGATTTGAATGGCTGAAATGACTGAATTTTAAGAACTTCTCGAGGTAGTCTCGAGATTTAGATCCATTTCGTCTGACTTGCTTTTTAAAGCATTAGAGCATTCCCAACAGCTCCTCCAAACCACCCTGTAAAACACTATTCACGTCTCTGTGAATATTGTTTTACAAGGTTGTATAAAGGAGCTATTGGGGATGCTCTTAGAACTCACCTTCAAAACAACAAAAAAAGGACTAAAAAAATTCAAAACATATGTCTTTTAAATGTAGATAAGTCTTCGAGCTGTTAATCCGTTAAGCTGAAAAGAATAGGGCCTCGGTCATTTTAACTATTTAGCTGTTTGGCCATTCAGATCTATACAAAATAACAGAGAGTTTCAAGGGAAATTAGACGGATTATCACATAAGTGAAATACAACACGCTATTCAGGATGGAACGAAAAGATCCTCTGATAATCACTCGCTTGCCACTAACAGAGAGAAAACATGAAACTTACGTCAGACTTGACTTGAAATGGAGCACAATAGCAACCGGATGTAGATGAAGTAGTCGACATCAATGAGGAAGAACATACGTCAAGGGATAAGACCTCGAGCGACCGTGTAGCTAGTTGCGCTATCCAGAAACTTTATTACCGCACCATGGAGTTTCTCACAAAGACAAATGTTTGGAGATCCTAGTCACCTCACCTGGTGCACACCGAGGTAAAAAAAAAGGGCATGCGAGACATCAGTGGAAAATGAGATCGGGTGAAAAATGTAGCCTCTCACTGTAAAATGCCTCTGTAGTACTTAGAACACAGTGAGACAAGTTTACTATCTTTTTAACGATATTAACTTGTTTTCCCCATTATCTAGATCACGGGATCTCTGTTTAAAAGAATGTGTCGCAATTGTGAAGTTGCTCAAATGGATCTTCTTCCCATGTCCATTGATGCAAAGGAAGTGTCGTTCCTTGCTATCTCCTTTGTAAAAAAGTCAACAAGATTTTTCTCGGTGTGGATATAATTTACAGTTATCACTATGAAACATCTCAATTTTATGATAGATTAATTAACCTGGCCTTATACTTCACATGCCCAGAGGGTATCATATTATCTCAGTACTCGTAATCTTGGCTAGAACCGTCCGATTATTAAAGTACATTAGGATCATAGGGGTTGGTTTTTCATTCAATGGCAAGCCCAACACGAGCTCCCGAGTCATTCAACCTCAATCGTGTTCGGTGGCACAAGATCAGCCATTATGCTTGACCTTATCAATGTGGTATGTTTAGAATACCTCCATGAAACTGCAACACCCACTAAATGTTTTGAGAATTCCCTACGTGCAACTGCATAAACTTGTAATCCTCTATTTACCACTCAAAATCCTCGTTTTCCTCCCATGCCACTGGTTCATATTTTTGCTCCTGTTTGTGCCACTCAATGACGGAGCTATAACGGAGCTGCATACAAACGATTATGGCCCTACCTTTTTAATACATTAGAAAAATATAAAAAGCACAAAAATAACAAAAAATTCATAAAAAATAAAAATCACTACAAATTCAAAAAAAAAGTGTAGTCAAATTTGAAAATGAAAATTAATTTTTTTATTGAAAAAATAATATTACCTACTACTCCCTCCATTCCAAATTATAGGTCGTTTGACTTTTTTGACACGTACTTTGACCATTCGTCTTATTCAAAAAAATTTATAATTATAATATATTTTTATTATGATTTAGTCTATCATGAAAGGTACTTTAATAACGACTTGAGTTTTTTCATATTTTCACTAATTCTTTAAATAAGACGAGTGGTCAAAGTATGTGTCAAAAAAGTCAAACGACCTATAATTTGGAACGGAGGGAATATCTCTCATGCAAAAAAGAGAGAAAATAATAGAATATAAAGAAAATTATAGATGTCCGAACAACATGTAGAGCATAATTTTACATAAATTTAGAAATTTGAATCACTAAAAATGTAAGAGATGTGATTTTTTGAAGTTTTAAACTTAGAAATTATGAAAGAAGTAGTTTAGGGATCAATAGACTCTTCTAACAATTGAAACGAATGGGTCTAACGGCAGTGGCACGGGAGAAAACAATAATTTGACATAGTTGCATGGGAGGGAAGAGAGGATTCTGAATGGACAATGGAAGATTTCAAGCTTTCACAGTGGCATATAGGGAACTCTCTTCTAAATGTCAGGGTCAGGCACCCTTGTACTACCCTTAATTAGCAACACTTACCATCCGAGAGTAGACCTACCATGCACTAGTCCATAGATCGGTAACCCAATGCAAACCATTACATAGTTAAAATCATTTCATACATCAATGCATTTTGTATTACATAGCGACGGTTGTCCGACTGCAAAAGTGGCAAACAACATTAAAACTTAGTTATAAGCCAGATTTCATTCATGGGACATCAGTTTTCAAGCGAAAGTCTTGATCAAAGTACAAATAACATTAGAGTTTATGCAGGTGACTTACCCAACATCACACTAGAGCAGTGTAACCCAAAACGTTTGGTGGAACACCCTAACTAATCTAATCTTCTACTATTGGTTTTGGTACCGTGGATCACCATCCTCGTGGCGTTCATAGGTGTCTTCTCCTCCAACTTCTCTCATGTCTAAAAAAGTACATGCATGTGAGATCAGTGTCATCTGTTCCCAATCCCATGGCGAGTTATACGCACTGTTCCAAATGATCTCTTCAGCCATCTTCTTCCAAGAGTGGCGCAGCCCGATATGGATCACATCTCTAGTGAAGTGCCCGATCTCGTCTTAACTGATTGCCAGCCTACTCTGGACTCACGGTTCCTTGCGAGTATGGCAGCATTCAGATACGACCTTGGGTCGTACTATCTTCAAATCTCCAATACCCGTCACAGGGAACGTCATTCCAGCCCGGCCAGTCCACCTTGGCGCCTTGCCCTTGTCAAATCTTCCCTCTTTCGCTATTGCCCCTTCGTGTGATCACCCTGCCCCGTGTGGCAACTGCTCTTCTTCATGCACTACGTATGTGGACATCAACCCTCTTCTCACGTAGCCCAGTTACTCCATCTCTTACAAACTGCTGTTAAACCACAATCACAACTATACACACACTATCATACCAGGCCTCTAACTCAAGTATATGTCAAGTGTAATCATGTCCGGTGAATCTTGTTTCACCGTTCGAGGGCCATTAAGCCCTAAATGAATAATAGATACCTATTTATTTTGTAAGCAAGTTTTGACCCTGAATCAAGGTGTCTAATCAAATTTTAGAATTTTTCCCTTATAGGGTATGATCATCAAGGCAATCATCAATTGAATCGAACAAGGAATGATATTATCGAGGCAAATCATTCATGGTACGTGTCGACATTTGTTTTACCGGGCGTGTCGTCGGCAATGATTTATATGGGGTTATGCGCTGGGTTCAAACTCGATGGTAACACGGGATAGGGGATTATACAGGTTCAGGCCCTCGCGGAGAAGGTAATACTCTAGTCCTGTGTACTGGGATTATGATCTCGCATATTGCAATGTATGCTGAGATGTGGGTTGTCCAGAACTAGGGTTCCCTGCCCGCCTAATTGTTGAGACCCATGTGAAGGGTCCCTTTGGGTGATGATGAATATATGTGATAAGGACGAACTTGAAGCAGTTTTGAAGTTGTCTTGTTGAGGCATTGTTGGATTTTGCCGAGATTTTGGATATATAGTCCCGGACTGTCCAGTCATGTTAAGTGGTTTTGCCACGGTGTTTTTGGTTTGAGCACGAGGATTCTCTGTTTATGAATGTGTTGTTTTTGTGTGTGATCACCTCTGTGATGCGGTATCGGCGGGTACGTGGTTGACGCTTTATGGGCACAGCTGGAGGCTGGTGCGTCTGGAGGCGTGCAGGAGGCTGGGTTTCATGATTGGCGGTCACATGAGGTGGTGTACTCGAGAAGCTTAGCCTTGGCAAGGAATTCGAAGCAGCTGTAGGCTGCGGCATCGGTAACCTGGTGGCGAAACTGGTTGGACTGATGGGCCGCGATCAAGGAAGCTACAAAGATATTTCCCGATGGAATATGTGAAGAATATTCCCTTTCAGGAGTGTGTCTTGTAGTGTATGAGTTGTACACCACTCATCCTCAAATGAAAGGTGCAGATGGGTTCTAGGGTTTAGGGCATCTCACCCTTGTGCTTTAAATAGAGGGGAGGGAAGCACCTCCTCCTCATCCACTTAGAGCTGAAAATTTCAGAAATAGAGAGGGTGAGTTGGGTGTGTTTTGGGTGTCACTTAGAGTGCTTGTGGCCACAAAGAGTGTGGCTTGCAATCCCCAATTTCTATGCAATGAAATCGTTCTTCTCCATAAACATATTGTGTTCATTTTATCCTAATTCTTCTTGCTTTCGTTTTTATTTTTGGAGCTCTTGTTAGGAGATGAATATTGATGATTTCTTGCTGGTTCTTGGTGGTCTATGATGCCTTAAGGTTGCTAATATTATTTGCCACACTCTTTGCAACCATATGAGAGGCAAGAGATCAAGTTTTTGATTTGTTGCAAATCTGTCCAGAAACTTTTCTCCGCACAGCAGTCAGTCAAAGATTTTTAGAAAAATATAGAAAAATCATCTTGGGATGATTCCAGTTGAAAAAGATACGTGACTCACATAACTATCTGTGGTAAAAATTTAAAGTCCACTGGTTTCCCTGTTTGGGAGCTATGAGGTGAATACCGAGCCCCAAACTTACAGTCTCGAGTTCTTGATAGTTCTTGGTGCATGATTTTTCTTATTTTTTGTAGATATAGTTTGATGCTGAAATTGGGAGACCATCATGACTCAGTCCTTGTTCTTTTCAGTGTAAAGTTGAGTTGAGTTTTGCCAGTAGCAAAATTTATTATTTTTATATAACCTATATGTTGTAATAATTTGTAACGAGTTTTTCAAAACTTTTAGTGTTCATATCAAAGATCTTTACACTAATTTTTACTAGTTTTTCAACCTCTTTAGACCCCTTTTCGAGGACTCTCAATTTTGCCGCAGTAAAACTCAACTTTACTCAACGCTGAAAAGAACAGTGCCTTACCCACATGGGTGTAGAAAAAGTTTGAAAAATCTGGAATCTTCCAACAGCAACATCCACCCTCTCCTAGCAAGACAAGTTTCTGGGAATCTATTTTTTTCTTTTGATAAATCAACTTTAGTGGTTTGAATGCTTTGGCTTGTCTCTAATTGTCTTGTCTAATTGCGCAGGTGGAAAGTGGTCACAATGAACTAATTTTCATCCACTTTGTCCCCATGGGCAGCATCTCTTTGCTGTGCACATGGTGTGGCACTTGAAATTTGAATTTCGTTGTGGTCAACTACCGACACGAAGCTATTTGGTGTGAAATGCTTAGAGGGGCTGCGTATTGCAAAAAAGAAAGCATCAAAATTGACTAACGTCTATTCACCCCTCTGTAGCTGCATTGCTCGGTCCTTCAACTGGTATCAGAGCATTTGGTTTGGTTCTTCTTTGCAATCTTGGCCGATTTTTAAGCTGATATTTTTTTGCTATTTGAGCTATGGCGGACAAGTATTCCACAAAACCCCATGTTTTCCGGAGCAGATTTTTTCTATTGAAAGGCTAGGATTGAAAAATATGTGATGGCTCAGAAATACAATATTTGGCTTAAGATAAAGGACACATATGAGTTATCCAAGGAGGTGACGGTCGTGAATCAGGCTGATGTGGAGCTTAATTCAAAAGCTCAAAATTTTCTGATTTAAAGCCTTAGCCGAGGGGATTACGAGCGGGTGTCGGACATCAACACAGCACACAAAATCTGGACGACCCTGCAAGATTACCATGAGGGGACGGCTCAGGTTAAGGTGGTGAGACAAGACCAACATAAAAGAGAGTGCAATCGATTTACTCAGAAGCCGGGAGAAACGCTTGACTCATGTTTCTCCCGCTTCATCAAGATTCTTGCTGACCTCCATTCGGTTGAAGTCAAATATACTGATTTGGAGATTGCCAGGCAGTTTCTCTTTGCATTGAATCTTAACGTCTGGGATGTGAAGGTTATTGTTGGCGATTCTTATGACTATTAGAATTAATTCACAAGTGCACAAATATCGTAGTAGCTTTCACCCTGGAGTATTCCAAAAGTATCGATTTCCCACGAAGAACGAGAAGAGTCTATTTTCTAGTCTTCACTTCGCCGGATGGATATGGTGGAATGATGAAAGAGGGGTAAGACATTTTGGGTCAAGAGGTTCTACTAAAGGTTTACACTAGTCAAGGGTACAAGGATATTTCACACACAATTTCTACTCTATATCGGAGCTCAACCGATTCACTATCACCAGCTATCAGTTAAGAACACCGAATGGTTATGATCACCCCCGATTGGGCTCGACTGGGCTGAGACTAACGAGGTGGATTACACAAACTGCCACACGAATAGCAGTGCTGTCACCACCTACTACCTACCGCTCAGCCGTTGAATCAGGTGTCTACCGGGTACTAACTAGTCTACACACCACGTCTATTCCTAATAGTACTAAGTAACAAGGACGTCACTCGATACGCACTCCCACTAAACCTGACACTAAGATCTATTGTGTCACCCAAACACAAAGATTTAGCACTCAAGATCTAGCATGAGCCTAATACCAACAGAGAGATAATGTATACGAAATAAACTTGCTTTATAAATAAAGGATGGGACTAAGTGTTACCGATAGAAGACGAAGAAGAACTCCCACCTGAGTTCAGCACCAGAGCTCTAGTGGAGGGATGCCGACACGCTAGCTTCTCCTCAGCACTAACTCTCCTCCCTGACCTACTCTATTTGATAAATGGACAGCGTAACGCTGCTTTGTGTTCTTCCCGCACTTCTCCATGCCTTGCAAATGAGGAGAGGGGCTCCTTTTATAGTATACCGCAGCGAGTAAGGGTGTGCCACGTGTAGCGACACATGTGCTCTTCTCCCCAGCTGAAGGAGTACCCGAGGGAGCATCCAAGGCGATCGGCCGGCCAAGCCGGTCGACCGACCGGGCTTCAGTTGATCCCAGCCCTCGGTTTCGTATGGGATCCCTCTTTGACGGTGTAGATCATTCCCTTGAGGCGGTTTTGGTAGTTGAGACCGGTAGAATTGGCTTTCTTGAGAGCCAAGTGATCCTCTCCAATGCAATGTCATCACTAGGATCAAAACAGCTTGATGTGTACGGTTGGGATGGTCTCCTTTTGTGCTTTCAGGATCCTTGGAGAAAGGGCAACCCTAGTGTGGACCAGGTGCCGGTCGGCCGGCCAGGTTTGGGTCGGCCGACCAGGGTTTTTCCTCGGTTCGGGCCCAATTTTACTCAACTTGTCCCTGGAGACACAACCTTACCAAAACTTGTGAAACTTTGTTAATTTACATATTTTTGTCCATGTTCCTTCATTTGGGATCTTTGTTGGCAGTCGGAATTGTATGAAAAATTGTAGAAATTGACAACAGTGACTACAATCCGACAGGCAGCCGATCTCTCGACGTTAACCTTGTAAGCGCTCTATGCTAGTCTCAAGATGCACAAACTTGAGCATCTCC
Organism: Raddia distichophylla; assembly: GCA_005191435.1. Lineage (NCBI taxonomy): Eukaryota > Viridiplantae > Streptophyta > Magnoliopsida > Poales > Poaceae > Raddia > Raddia distichophylla. The sequence continues at coordinate 593,548 of SPJY01016799.1, forward strand.
CAAAAGAGCCCAATTCCTCATCCACAGCCTTAATAGCAGACCCCTCTAGTCGTGGTTATTCTGATGTTGCTGGTTTCTCCTTTTCTACCCTCTGTGAGCTATCCAATGATCAGATGGACAAGATTCCTGAGGAGCGGCTTGCCTTGTTGGTTAGGAAGTTCTCACATGCTTACAGGCGAGTGGTCGATCGGAGGAGAGGCATCATGAGGTGCTTAGGTTGTGGTGGTCTCAACCACATGAAGCGTGACTGTCCCAAGTACGGAGGAGAGGAGCGGAACAACTACGCCGCGTCGGCACGGAACGCCTACGTCAACAAGATCCACAACATCAAGGCTGGTGGTGGAGATGACAAGAAAAAACCACCTAAGCTGTTGATGAAGTGACGCCGTATGGTTTAGAAGGTGCTGGCCGCTCTGGAAGAAACTGTCATCTCAGACAAGGAGGATGGTCACTCGGATGATGGTGAGGATGAGTTGCCGGAGAACGATGACGGTCGACTACACCGACATGTGCTTCATGGCACACGGCGACAGCGACAGCAGCGACTCGGACATTTACCACACCGACGACGATGAGGTAACTGATGAACATGGTCCCTCCTATTCTGAACTTTTGGAGGCATTAGTTCAACTTCATACCAAGTACACTACGGTCTTGGCCAAGAAAAATACCCTAGAGGTTCAACTAAAAAATGCTAAACCTGCTTATTGCTCTGATTATGGGAAACTCATTGTAGAATTGTGTCGGTGTTTGGGAGTCGCACTCCTGAAGAGCAGCGGGTCCACGGACCGGCAAACGAGTTTGTAGTTGGAGTGAGGCCCAACGACGACCCTTCTCAGCAGCTCGGGGCGGCGGCCAAGCCTGCGGGGGCTAGGGCCGCGCTGTCTTCCTGGACAAGGGCCTGGTGCGACTTGATGATCCGGGTACAGGTCCTTAGTATGGTGCAAGAGAGAAAGAAAGAAGATACGAATCACGAAGACACGGTCGATTTACCGTGTTCGAGCCCCCACTGCCAGTGCCGGGTAATAGCTCTACTCCAGCTTAGTTGATTATATTGTGGAAACAATACAAGGGTGCCGAGATCGGGCTAGAAGGCACTGGTCCCGAGCTTACAATGGAGGTGACTAAAGGCTAAGGCTACTTGCTAAGGAAGCTTCGGATGCGGGTGTTGCTTGTGCTCAGATGGAGTCGGATCGGGGGATCTCGGGTGTTCGATTGGCCGCCCCTTCGAATGTCCAGGAATCCTCCTTTTATAGGCGCGGTGGGCCACCCGAAGCTGATACGGCGGGCCCCGCGCCGGTCTTTTGGTTTAGTGGTGAGGCTCTTGTCTCGTTCTGGGGTCCTGTCGGGTCTCGAGCCTGCAGGGAGAAACTGGTCGGGTTAGTACTGGACACGTGTTTGTCTTAACATGCCGGTTCAGGGGAGAGAACTTCTTTAGGGAGAAAACACTTTCCCTTTATCCCCAATATAGCCTTGACCGGACCGAGCCAGCTCCGCACCACCCGTTGGGAGCGTCGCGTAGCGCAACAACCACCTGCCGCCTGCCAAAGAGTTCAAACGACAAGATGGGCTATGGGTCCCTTGGGGGACATAGTTCGTTCCGGTCAAGGCCGGAGAAAGTGTGGCGGGACACGGTAGTTGTCGCCACTTGCCCGCGGGTAAGCGGATTACCCGAGCGACCTTCTCCCGGGCTAAGGATAGCCCGGGAGTGATGAGGGCATCATTCACATGGATGTGACCGCCACTCCTTCCCCTACATCCACTACGGTCATGAAAAGTTGGCAACAATTCAATGCATCGTCTACTTCTCATACGGCTACTATGATGGCTTCATCGACCGTAATAACTTCGTATAGCATACATTATACGAAGTTATACGAAGCTGTTGTTCATCATGGTAGAACTAATAAATATAAATTCATTTTTAAAGGAAAGAAAATTTTGCTAGAACCTAAGACCCCTGCTGAAATAACCAAAGCTAATGTTGAAAGAGTAAAAAGAGAAAAGTAGGAATGTGATAAAATGTAGAAACATCATGTTGCTAAAAAGAATGAACCATGTGAAAATAAATATAAAATTACATTGAAAAGTCATGTTCCCTTAGCTAAAACAAATTGTGTAGATCATGATCATGGATTAGCTAAAGAACCATGCAATGATTTAAAAGATCTGTCTATTGTTTTGACCCCTGTTTCTCCTAACCTTTTACAGGACAATATGCTCGAGTCGAGGACGACTCAAATTCAAAAAAATGGGGATGATGAGGACATGATTGACGAGCTTGTTGTCCCTGACGAGCTTACTGATGGAGTAAGAAAGCGTCAAGACGGCATGAATCCTCATGCCATACCATTCAAGCGTTCATCAATGAAAGTTCAACAAGTTACAAGGTTAAAGAAGGCCCCGACCACCGGGCCCAAGTCGAGAGGACGTCGAAGTCGCTGCCGAGTCCGGTTCGGCCTTCCAGGACCAGTGCACCTTCAAACAGACGCCCAGATCACATACGACATCCAAATGAGGCAAATAAGTACTCTACCGAAAGATTATGAGCTAAGCTTTCCAATGGATTTGGCCATGCCTCCCAATTCAATCCGAGTCAATGCAATCGTGAAAAGAAACTGACAGACAGAAACTTCCCGGCGCTGCGTCGCCATATTTTTGGGCCCAAAGCCCGTGTACCCCTAGAGCTAGGGTTGAGAACACGTGGGCACCTGTTTGGGCGCCCCTTCTCTGGCCGCCGCCCTATATAAGTTCCCCGTCTTGCTTCATTTTAGTTGGGTTTTGTTTAGTTGATTTTGTCACGGTTGTGTGAGATATCGCCTTGTTCTTCTTTTGTCGGCTAGAAGAATAGGATCAAGTTTTTGAACCCCATTATCCTTAATCTATATTCACAATTGTGATTGCTTATCTTGTGTTCTTGCTCGTTCTTCGGTTGCCTGCAGGAACCGTCCTTCGTGGACAGGTCGATCGTGCCTCTGGTTCGGTCGATAACACTCGTTGTGGTGGTTTAGCGATCGCCAGGATTTCCAGTTCCTTGTGGGGTTGGAAGCCGGATAGTTTAGGTCTCCGTGACAACTACCGAATTATCCTCGTCATCTCTCACCAAAAGATCGGAACCCCGCGTCCGCGCCCATCAGAGGAGTTGCGCATCAACATTTGTTACGCCTCGGTGGCTCACCCAAGAGGCAACAGACAGGTAGAGCGTGCTAATGGAATGATATAGTACAAGGATTTAAAGCAAGGATCTTCGATCGTCTAAAGCCATACGCCACGCGCTGGGTTAAGGAGTTGCCTTCGGTTCTTTTGGGGCTCAGGACAATCCCAAGTCGAGCAACCAGCCAGGAAAACTTCCCCTTCCATGGCTTTCTGCCTCGCATCTAGCACTTTTTGATTCTCCTCCAGAGCTTTATACTTCTCTCAGAGGGAAGCCAGGGCTTTATCACGGCCTGAGCAGGAAAACTGATCATAAGAAGTGTTCAGCATTGTCGATTGGTGACTAACTGGGGGGTCACCACCGGCAATAAATTTGTACAAGGGGACGCTAATCAAGAACCAAACCAGATGGTAGCACAAGACCGGGTTATACAGGTTCAGGCTCTCAGCACCGAGGTAATACCCTACTTCCTGTGCTCTGGGATT